>JABXWE010103164.1:0-21710 GCA_014611495.1 Limonius californicus | reverse complement strand
ACCGACTCAGAGCGGGCTCTACAATTTTGGGCACTTCTTTGTCCGAGGGTCTAAAATGGGCTCTAAAGGCGAAGGAACCAAAAAGATGAAGGTCAACGGCATAGAAACACAGAAGGCAACGGGAAACCGCTGTATTAAAGGTTCAGTCGAACATCCCTAGTAGAATCACCATGGCGACTATAAAAGCAATACAGAAAGCTCGGAAACCAAGATCCGGCAGGTGAAAACAACAGACCACAGGGTCTCCCAGGTCGTCATCCAGAGAAATCCCTGCCAACCGAACATAGAAATATATTCAGGCGAAAAGAAAAACTTGTCTAGATTACTAGTTAATATGAACATCGGAACATGGAACGTACGAAGCCTCTATGAAGTTGCGAAAACTCATATCGTCATTCAGCAAATGAAAAGACGTAATACCTCCATTCTAGGAATCAGTGAGTTGAGATGGCCCAACCCTGGAAAATACAACATAGACGGATACCACATATACTATTCAGACAGTGCAAATCATTGGAACGGCGTAGGATTCATTATAGACTCAAAAGTCGAAAAAGCTTTTCATTAACTTCTTACCTTTTCGAATGGAGTTGCATTGCTACAAATCAATACGAAACCAGTAAAATTAAATTAGATGCAAATATATGCCCCACAGAACGAATGCGATGATCAAATGGTGGAGAACTTCTATCGAAATGTACAAGAAGCATTGAAGCAAACAAAAAAAGAAGAAATCACAATGGTCATAGGCCACTTTAATGCGAAGATTGGAGCGGGAAGGGATGGTGATGATATTGGAGAGTTTGGTCTGGGAACAAAGAATGACAGAGAAGACTAGTACAATTTTGTCAAGAAAACGAATTTATAGTGAGTAATACGTTCTTCCAACTACCGAAAAGAAGGATATATACATGGAAATCACCAGCAGATAGTACAAATAATGTTGTATGCAATCAAATTGATTTCGTCACAATAAATAAAAGATACAGAAACACAATCAAATCTGCATCCTGGCGTGGATGTCCCGTCGGACCATGTTCTCTTGATGGCATCGTTAGTGCTTGGTCTCATACCATACGACCAAAAATGAAACAACAAGGAATAGACGTAAACAGAATTAAACACTCTGCCATAAGAGAAAGTATGTCTCAACAATTAAGTGTTAAATTCACTGAACTATAAAACAAAGAATACGAAAATGTCGAAGAAAGATGGACAGATATAAAGACAATAACTGCAGAAATATCAAAAACAGATTATATCATCATCATCATCATCATCTGACATGGAGCCGACTCAATCCTGGATACGCCAGGTCCACCCCATGCCGGTAAGTGGGTAGGGACTCAAGGATAGGCTGGGATCGGGTGGGGCATTGCACAACGTTAGCATGTCTGCAATGCATACCGCAAGACACCGCTGCTGCAACACCGGGTAGTTAGTAAACTACGCATCAATGGGTGTTGAGTACGTAGCCGAGACCGTTATGCTCTTAAGCAGTTGAACCTACTAACTTTGATAGCAAAGTCTCACAATGTTCTGATTTCACATTTATCTCGTCTTCTAAGGTTACATAGTGCACCTATCTTAGTTTCCTAGGAAGTAATAGGTTCTTAAGAGGTACTCCCTGACTGAGTTAAACTGCCCTTTATGCTATGAGACTTCTGAGCCTAATAGCCTGGGGATCAAGATTTACAGTGTTCGGAGGTCTTATCTAGTTAATGTGGAAGGTGAACAGAGTGCTCCTATCCTAGGTGCCTAATGACAAACTAACTACTGGAGATTGACCGCCCGAATTTCCATTCGGTTTCCATTGCGTTGGCCGTTTGCTTCGGGATTGAACGTTCAGCGTTTCCCTAGCCGTCCCGTATACTCGGCTTACCTCTCGTCGGACATCCTCTCCTCTTCGCGCCCATTCCTCCCATGTCTCTGTAGGCATGCCGGTGCCCTGTATGTCCCTCTCCAATGACGTCTTCCACGTGGAACACGGTCCTCCGATCTTCTTTTCCTCCGGCTGCATGACTTAAGCTTGCTGTAGAGGCTGGCTGGCCGGTCCTCTTAGACCATGCGCCCCGCGGTCACTTCCCGATGCAGTGAGCCGTCCAATACATCAAATACATATCCGACTCCCATCATATTAATAATGTAATCCAAATGCTAGCGACCTTGTTCCAAAACATCCAAAACTTAATACAAATCCTAGTAGTCTTTTTTACATGAAAAATGTTTTGGAACAATAAAATTTTTCGTTTTACACTAAAATGGAAATTTGCCATTTAAATGCTATTTATTAAATTATGTAAGGATGAACAGACTATCGATGACTGCGATAATAAATAATCCTAATAATATAAAAGGAATAATTATTAATTAATATTATTGGCAATCTTCAGCATCTGTGTGAATCGTACAGAGTATTAATATTGAGTATGTTTACATTGCTTTTAATAATAAAACTGCAATACGCTGGGCTGCTCACATACACAATTATATGTAAAATTGATGTTGAAATGACAATATTGTAATAAATACCAACGTTTTCAATATTCCTACCTCGTCTTTGGATGATCTATAATTGTGGTTACACTCATAAAATCTTATCATTGTTTTTATTGCCAATTATAAATTTGCAATTGAAATACTATTTATTTAATTACGTAAGGATGAATAAACTATCAATGACCACGACAAGAAGCAATCCCAATAATATAGATGAATAACTAATATCATTGGTTACAGTTTTGCAAAAATGTTTAGTTTTAAACGAAATGGAAGCTTTGTAGACCTTTCATACACCAAAATTCAATACAAATCCTAGGAGCATTGTTAACGTGCAAGATGTTTATTCCGGAAATGCTTCGTGGGCAATATAATGGAAATTTTGCAAACTCTTATTTAATACATGTTAGCGCAAAGTCAATAACAAAAGATTTCGGTCTGATTCTTGGAATTATGAAGTCCAAGGAACGTATCCCATTACATCATAAATTACGCCCATAAATGGTCTGCCAGACGGCTTGCCCGAAATATTGAAGTGTTTGCTGATATTTTAGTAAAAGAATATTATTCAGAATGTTAGCTCTTGCGGCGTGCGGGCAAGGGTCATCTCCTGGGATGGTTTTAATGCCAGAGCAGAGCGTTCTTTACCTTTGTATTTTATTAATTACAAATTGTATATTGCGTTTACACCGTGTGTTTCATTAACCGTTGACATACATATCCGACGCCCAACACATCAAAACTTAGTACAAATCCGAGTAAAATTTTTTACATGCACTATGTTCATGCCTAAAATGTTTGGAACAGTAAACTTGTTGTTCCTAAGCTGTAAGGAGGTTCTGTTTGCCTTGTACCGCGACATCAAATCAGTATTTATGTTGATTTGAATTTTACCAAGAATTTCAGTCCCAAGTCGGCTTGCATGTCAGCCCCCTGTACCCTTGCCGCTCCTACCCAACCCCAAACTGCCCCCACCGATGTCTACCCGCCTATGCGACAATCAACTTTGTCTTGTTACCACATTCACCCGTTTGAAATTCTATTTCAATTTTATTCCATTTTTTTTGTAATTTTATTAGGCTACAATACTACAAAAGGTCACTTATCTTTGTTTGATCGTCTGCACCCCGAATGCTTCCCTGAAAGCCTCGCCGAATCTTCCCACCCGCACGAGAGCACGCAGAGCCTCCTTGGAACAGGTGAACGCAGGTGAGCTCGATTGCCTATAGATTTCACTCGATTCTCGCACCGAAACAATCCCAGCAGCCCGCCCGAAGAAACCCAAAGCATGCTCGTTAAGGCCTGCTTATTTGCAGTATTTTCATGCGGAGACGCGGCCAAAGGCGACCACTCCGCTCGACCGCCCGAGTCGGAGTCCCTGCAGAAATATCAAAAACACATTTCAAACGAAAAAATGAAAAAATGGCCAGGATGACGCAGGATATTCTGAAAATGGTGGAAGATTAAAATTAAAAAACAAGGACCAAATAAAATACAACGAAAAACATACAAGCGTACAAGCAATATTAACAAATTATATGATGACAACGGAAGGATTATTATACAGAATATAGAAGAAAAATTACATAGGTACATGGAAAGCATAAACAAATCAGCTTTCGACGGCAATCGAACCTCAACACACGAATCAATGGTGAAATCTCCTGGACCACCTATAATACAAGAAGAAGTTAAAAGGGCTATAAATAAATTTAAGGAGAGAAAAGGGCCATATGAAATCCCAGCTGAAACGTTAAAACTATTCAGATTCTGCAGATACTCATACAAAAATGTAGAGACGTCAATGCTGATGTGTACGTCTGTTTCATAGACTTTAGAAAAGCGTTTGACATGGTGAAACATGAAAAATTAATTAACATCCTAAGAAGAACAGGTATTGACGAAGCTGACATAAGACTTATACAATATCTTTATTACGGCCAAACAGCATCGGTAAGAATTGAAGCACAATTAACAGAGAAAGTAGACATCTGTAGAGGAGTGACACGGGACTGTGTTTCGTCTCCACTTCTATTCAACATCTATTTTGAGGAAATTTTTAGTAAAGCGTTGGACGGTATTCCAAGTGGAATAAATATTAACAAAGAGTGGAAACATGCATCGAACCAGTCAAGACACTGAAGACTTAGAGAAAGAGAGAGAGAGAGAGAGAGAGAGAGATAAAAACTTTAAGATATGCCGATGATACCGTTCTTCTAGCCGATTTCCTGGAGGATTCACAACTTCTTGATCGAGTCATAAAAGTGGGAGATGAATACGGCATAAGCCTGAACACGAATAACACCAAATATATGGTAGTTTCTAAGAAAAATGACGCCCACGTGGTTACAAGATTTTATGCGAACGATGTTGCTTTGCAAAGAGTGGAAAGCCTTACCTACCTGTGATGCTTAGTAAATGGCCAATGGGACCATAGCAGGGAGATAAAGCAAAGAATAGAAAAATCCAATTACTGTTGAACTGTGACCGAGGCCGTTTCTCCAATTTAGCGTTATTGTAGGAAATGCCCAGAGCAAAGGGCTGTTATAGCCGCTTGGCTGTTAGGGCATGTGCAGATACGTTTGTTAGAGTAGCCTCGTCGAAGGTTTCTCTGAACACGAGCAAGGATCGCAAAGATGTTTGATCTGAGTGAGGCGTCATTGATTAGTCGCCTTAATAGTAGCAGGCGACCAAACTACAAACGCATAGGTGATCACTGATCTTACAATTGTGGGGTACCTATGTCCGCAGTGTTATTCAGGTTTCATTCACCACATTTTCTAAGGTCCTTTTAGATACCCAGAGGTTAGTATGGTCCTTTGTCTGTCTATGTGGTCCTTCCAGCTAATCTTAACGTATCACCCCCTGTCTTTTAATTTGGCTGCAGTACGAGTTCTAGCGTTCAGGCCCTACGATCCGGGACGGGCACGAAAATGAATACAAAGGTTTGTTTCTGAATTACCCTAAACTTTAAGTTTAGCTGCATTGCTGTAAAACTAACACTTTCATTTTTATTTATAATGTAATATTAAAATTTAACTTTTTAAAATAAGTTTTCCTGCAAAACACCTTAGTTTAAAAATTAAGAGACTCGCAATATTTTGTTTGGGTATTATGACTTTGCTGACTGTTTATTGAACATAAGATGCGGTAAGCAGTATAAAATTAGACATTCGGTTAGTGGACTGGTAGAATACCTTCTATACCCGCGAGACAAAACAATGCCCAAATGTCATAATATCAACGTACATGTTAATATATTTCCCTTACTTTATGTATTTAACGCAAATTAATTTATGTAAAGTAGAATAGCAAACCATTTTAAATCGATCACATTTTTCTCTACCGTAAAATTACAGAAATATGGACTCTGTTCAAAGTTCTTACTTTCATATGCGTACAAGCACTCAAGTACTACCTTTATCGAAGATTTTAGATATATCATCATCATCTTCAGGGTGTATTTTAGATATATACGGACCAAAAATAGCTTATTGTATCTGTAGAAATTGTTCAGTTAATATTATTGGAGCGGCAGAATAACATTTCGAGCTTCGACTTTGCAGCTTTGTTGCCATTTTAGAGAGCATTTTTTACCATTAAGATCTTATACCTAATTATTAACTGGAGTGAGAAGATGTGTGTGGTGGGTTGCGGTACAACATTTGTATAATCTACATCGGCCATACTCAATCTTTTTTTTTCCTTATGCCACATACACATGTTTGCTAAGTTACGCGGGCCGCAACATTATATCCTACACTATACCTCATAGTAGAATAATGTAAAAAATAAAACTCAAAACCTGAATATATCCAACTGTTTATTTAAAAATTAGTGTGATTTTTGATATTGAGACAAATTGTTTAGTATTTTAGACAAATCGGGTTTATAATTGCTACATGCTATCCTCAATACGTCATCAAGGTGAGAATCAGTAAGTCGATTTCTATATACGTTTTTCGCATATATCATTTTGGAATAGGATGATTCACAAAGATACGTTGATGCGAACAACGTGAGCAGCAGGTGAGCACATTTTTGTACAGTCTTGTATTTTTCAGAGACTAATTTCCAAAATTCGGTGTACTCCTTTCCCTCCATCTATTCTTTAAAAATAACTACCAGATTCGTATCGTTCGCAAACTCGATGGCCAGATTTTTTAGAAAGCAGCTTCCTGATAATACATGTGCTTCAGGCGGCACATGAAAGCTTGACGGGCCGCAGGTTGATTATGGCTGATCTACATAGTAATGCCGTAATTGACGATTTGCCCAGAAACCAAGCGCTCTGTCAGCTGAGTTATTTATATTTCTTTACAAATTCATTCATGGGCTTAAAGCCGTCTACCTGAACGCTCTACAGCGAACTGCAACTAACTTAAAAGCCAATGCGTATGGTATACCGCAAGACAAATCTGTTCCAAGGTGTTGCCATTATTCTGATTTTAAGAACATTATATAAATTTTGAAGGAAAGGTTTTTCTAATAAAATGATAACATTACACTAAATTAAGTTTGCATATATCATAAAAAGTAAAAAATAATCTCTTCAACTTGTTGTGTGTCTAATGATATTATATATTTTTTTCTGGTGCACCTTAAACATTCAAATAAAAGTTCCAAGGTTTATTTTCTTTTCCCCAAGTCAAAAACGGACTGGATAAGGCATGTGTTCCGCCTGTGGTGGCGAATGGTTGGATTGAGTAACCCAGAAGTCGCCACTGCAGGTACCAACACCAAGCCCGGAAAAAGAAAGATGGTTGGGCACAGGGCTAAGACTCCTGTGCCTGTCCTGTGATATGAAACCAGGAAGCCCACTTCGGGTTGTTCTGGAACATAGACGATGGACATGGGAACGAAATACCGTATGAGAAGTGGTAGTTGGGACCTGGAATGTCAAAAGCCTATACTGATCAGGCGTTCTGGAAGAGTTAAACGAACAGATAAATAAATTGTGTATGGGAAATGTTATTTGGGGGGGGGGGAGCGAAGACAGATCCGCACCCCGCTGCAACTTTAACTTTGTTGATGAAGGTAGTTAGCACCGTGGTTTCAGGTTTTTGATCATTCATTCAAGTGGTGACCGTACGGATCCTTGCTTAACTTCAAATACGGTTTGACCAGTACATCTATTTTATTGTCAAGAAGTTAATGAAATTAAAACCTTCACTTCTAAACAGCAGGATTAACTTGCAGAATTATCATGCGAGGGCTCCATGAAACTTGCTGTCAAGCGGAATAGCCTTCTTGAGTTTTGGTTCTAAGTGAAGAATATATACCCACAACAAGCAGAAAAAGCAATCAAGCATTTGCTTCTTTTCTGCACATCATGTTTGTGCGAAAAGACGTATTTTAGACTCGCGTACGTAGAAAAACTGGTATCAAAGTAGGTTAGGTTTCGAAACACGTTTATGCATGCATGATTCAAACACTGAACCAGATATTGCACATCTAATTAGTAACACAGGGACAACACCTTTCTTACCATAGAAAACAGCAAAAATATATTTTATGCTTTATAAAATTTGCAAGTAAATTGGTAATAATTGGTATAGTAAAACACATAAATTGTTTATATTAAAAAGGAACTCTATTTTTTATTCATGTTGTAAAGAGTAAACCTATGGGACTTGCTCGGGGGACGCTCGGCACAGCGGACGTATCGGGTCGAGCTCAGCAAAGAAAGTTTAAAAATCGCGGCAAATAAGCTTATTAAATTTCTTTAATGGATATGTGGGGTACATTCTCGTGTTCAATACACTTTTTTGGAAACGGGACAAAAAAGCAAGTGGTCTAGATTGAATTAGATCGGATTATATTATTATATAATAACTTATATACGGTTTGAAGCGTCGGTAAAAATTCCGTGAAGGGTGCCAGAAGTGGGTGAAATCTCGGACGGGCTACCTGCGTCGACCTAAAAATAGACGGCAACGAACTCATAATGGCTATAAAGTACAGCCAGCACAAAAACATATTTCAAGTACGTCAGCTTGGTAAAATAATTTCTCTAACTATAACATTTCTTTTATTCGGGAGCATCTCAAAAGGTTAATAGTTAGATCAGCGGTTAACCTACAGTTAAGTTCATTACGCATCAGTTGAGTCATTAAATTAAATTAGGATAGTTCTCGGGAAAAATTCATTAGCGAGACTCTGAAAAATTTCGGAGCAAGCAATTACGTGCAAATGTGAGGGGATACGAATCGAGGATGGAAGATAGGAGGAATACATACCCCGCCCGGCGATCTACCAAAAGTGGAAGAATAGCGACCGACGGAGAACACAACAACACTGAGGGAGCTGCAGGACAAACAGCAGAAAAAAAAAACTAAGTGATTCATAGCTTAAACACCCTTTTGTAGTTTTGTGTAGTCCTTGCAGCCGGTAGCGGCATTGGTAGTCTAATAGGAAAGCTACTTACCTAACTAATTAGTAGTATTTAGTTTATTCTGATTACTCACAAAATTGAAATTTTGAAACGTAGATATTTCTTTGGAACGATAGTACCAGGTCCACAAAACTTTCATTTTAGTTAAAAAAATAATAATAATAAGGATACTATTAGTACACAAATTCTAGGTGTAGCCACTTTGCATGTAAGCGTGTTGCTACGATGTGTGTTAGATCGTTTATGCGATGGGAGTCGGACATGTATTTAATATATTAAGCGGCACACGGCATCAAGAAGTAAACGCTGGGCACATATTCTAAGAGGACCGGACGGCCACCCTCAACAGCCGGAGTATGTCATGTGGGCGGAGGAGATGCAGATCGAAGGACCGTGCTACGCGTGGAGTACATCATTGCGGGAGGGGATATGCAGGGCGCCGGCATGCCTGAGGAGACATGGGAGGACTGGGCACGACGAGGGGAGGATGTCCGAAGAGGGGTAGGAGGGGTGTGTGCGCTGGCTGAGGAGTCCGCTCAGGAGTCGACTGAAGAGAGCCGGGATGGCGAGGAGGAGGTGGCGGCGAGAGGGCGAGTAGGGGAAGGGCAGAGGAGAGGGAGAGACGCAGTTACCAGTGGGCAGGAAAACGATGGCTCTCTAGCTGACAACGGCAGAGGGGAGGGTTGGAGATACTAAAGAACTACAATCCAGAATCGACCTTCCAACTAAGTGGTAAAACAATGGTATTCAGTGCGGCAACTATTAAGTGGTTAATTAGTTATTAGGACCGTAAGATAGGAGCACTCTGTTCCCTTAACCCAATGGCCAAATGGGAGCTACGAACACGGTGGAAACTTTGACATCAGGGCTTATTGGGGTCAAAAGCATAATCGCATAACGGAGAGTGTGACTCAGTTTGGGAGTATATCTTAAGTAGGTTATTAGCTATTAGGAAACTCAGAGATGTGCAATCAGTAACCTTAGAACAATACATAGCCGTGACATAAGAACAATGTGAACCTTCAGTGACCTTAGAACAACACATAGATGTGACATAATAACAATGTGAACCTTTGATACCAAAGTTTATTAGGGCTAACCGCATAACGGGCAGGTAACATAAGTTTGGGAGTAAATATTAAGTACTTAGGTTATTAGTCATTAGGAAACTAAGAGATGTGCAATCAGTACCTTAGAACAATAGATAGATGTAAAATAAGAACACTGTGAAACTTTGATACCAAAGTTTATTAGGGTCAAATGCATAATCGCATTAACTAGATAAGACCTACGAAAACTGTAAATCTCGATACCCAAGATACTAGGCTCAGAGGCGTAATCGCATAAAGGTCAGTTTAACTCAGTCAGGGAGTACCTATTAAGAAACTATTAGATCGTAGGACACTAAGATAGGTACACTATGTAACCTTAGAAGACGAGATAAATGTGAAATCAGAACATTGTGAAGCTTTGCTATCAAAGTTAGTAGGTTCAAATGCTTAAGAGCATAACGGTCTCGGGTACGTACTCAACACCCATTGATGCGTATCTTACTAACTACCCGGTGTTACAGCAGCGGTGTCTTGCGGTATGCATTGCAGACATGTTAACGTTGGGCAATGCCCCAACCGATCCCACCCTATCCTTGAATCCCTACCCACTTACTGGCATGGGGTGGGCCTGGCGTATCCAGGATTGACCCTCGAGTCGGCTCCATGTCAGATGATGATGATGATGATGATGATGAGTCAAGTAATAAGGCAATGTGTATAATTTGCAATGAAACAACATCAGTCCTTAAAGAATTCAATATAAAACGACATTATGAGGTTAAACATTCACAGAATTACTTCAAATTAATTAAGGATTATATGATTGCAGGAGCAAAAGAAGTGTGTCCAGAAAAAGCTAGTTTATTTAAAAACATTAGTTTGTCAGCAAACACTGTGGTTCGAAGAGTAGATGATATTGCAGAATATATATTAACTCAATTGTCTGACAAAAATCGACACTTAGAATGGTTCTCTTTGACCCTGGATGAGTCAACAGATGTTTCAGATACTGCTCAGGTTTCAATTTTTATTCGAGGGATAGATAAAAATTATGAAGTGTAAGAAGAGCTTCTTGACGGCATGATCAGCGGAGAAGATATTTTTAAAGGAATTGTAAATTCTGTTCAGAAAAACAATCTTCAATGAAAAAACTTGAACTTGAAGTGTATCACTACTGATGGTGGCAAAAACATGTGTGGAAAAAATAAAGGTGTCGTTGCTCTCGTATCAAAGGCCGTAGAAAATGACGGTAGTTCAAAACCATTAATCGTACATTACATCATTCATCAACAGTCTTTGTGCGGAAAATGCTTGGATATATCAGAAGTTTTAAAGCCAGTGTTGTCAGCTGTCAATTATATCAGATCACATGCGCCCAATCATTGTGAATTCCGCGAGTTTCTTGAAGGAATTGGAAAAATGACTTACCATATTATACCACAATACGCTGGTTTAGCCGCAGAAAAGTTCTAATGTGATTTCTTGAGCCCCCAGCAATAATCGAAATTTTCTTGAATGAAAGGAATCGTCCTCTGGCTGCATTACGAAATAATGAGTGGTTATGGAAGTTATCATGTTATACAGATTTAACTAAATATATTGCTATGAGCCCTTTTCTTCCCTAGCCTCCAGCAAATAACCCGTGTACCCAGCTCAGCTTCCTAGATAAAACACCTTTCAAAAAACAAATCCGTATCTCAGGTTAAGGTCGCTCCCACCTATTTCTTTTAACCAAATTTGTTAAGAACACCCAGAAAACCACTTTTCTTTACACAGGTCTAGAACTTGCTTTATTTTTTTCAAATTGTACAACACCAAAAACTTAATCACTCATATAAAATAACTTCTGTTTCTCCCACACCCAAGAACCAATTGTTTGTTTATTATTTTTTTTTCGTTCCCTTAACTCCCTGTTACCATCACTCCGCTCATGTCAGTCGTTCAAAGCCTACATACATTCTACTGTTTTACATTATACAAATTATAAATAAACAAATTACCAAATTCATATCGATGCAAGACTGCACCTGCACCTGTATACCACAGCAATATGAATGACCTTAATTTAAAATTACAAGGAGAAAACCAGCTTCTGCCGATTTACACGCATACTAAGTCCTTTCGACAAAAAATTGTTTCAGCCTCAATTGAACAAAAAATGTTTCACGCATTTTAATACATGCCAAACATTCAGTCAGCAAACTGAGACTCCATTTCCGGTAGATTTCGCATGTGAAGCTTTGGGTGTAAATTTTGTGTCTCGTTTTTCAGATTTTGATGCAATTGCAAGTGATATAAAGATTTTTTTAAATCTTTTTAACGTCGATATAGAAACTCTTGCCCCAGAACTTCAAGTGGAAATGATTGATTTGCAGTGTAGTGATATTTTTAAAGAAAAATATTTAAAGTCATCATTGCTGGAATTTTAGAAGAGTCTTCCACTCACACAATTTGATCAGTTGCATAAATTTGCTCGTGGCTTTCTTTCCGCTTTCGGCACTACTTATTCGTGTAAAAAGATATTTTCCAAAATGAAATATACATAAAATATTTACAGATTAACTGATGAGTATTTGAAGTCGCTGCTGATAATTTCCACTAGTAAACTTGATCCACAACTGCAAACAATTGTCAGTGGAAAGTTAAAGCTGCATAAATCTCATTAATCATAATTACAATGTTTAATTTCATTATGCAAATTACAGTATAACCTCTTTAATCCGGACAATTAAATGCACGAGTTGTGTCCGAATTATCGATTTGTCCGGATTATTGGATATTCTATTTATTTATTAGATAGCATTAAAACAAGATCGTAATCTCAATAAAAATTTTATTAAATATATTATAAACTCATGAATAATAAAAACACATTCAGTGAAAATTTAGACAAAAAAACAAAAATATGCAAACTACAAAATACATAAAAATAAACTTATTTTTACAAAACAGGGAAAACATTTTTGATAGTTTGTTTTTTAGAATCCATTTCGGCTTTGATTGCCTTGTAACGAAGATCACGCAGCAAAAGCACTTGGTGGGACGGTATGTCCTTTTCTGATGCCCATGCGATACAGGTATTGAAGGCAGAAACAGCTTCTTTGTGTATAACTGTATTTGAATCAACTTCATCATCACTAGAAGAACTAGATTCTCTGTTTCTTCCAGAATCTTCTTCAAGTTACCTGATGATGTCATCATCTGTTAAAAGTACCTCAGTTTCATTTTCTCCAGTAACTCGGTCTTCAATTTCTGCCATAGTAAGCTGTACATCTTCATTGATTTTCTCACTCAAATTTCTTATCTCATTCATCTCAGCCTGGAAGTCTTAGGGTTCTTTTTCTTTAAGAAGCTTTTTTCTCAGAAGTGACAACGGAATGTTTTCGTCTTCGCCATCAAATTTATCAGACAGATGCGGTATCAATGGTTTCCAAGATTTTTTAATCAATTCATTACTTACACGCTGCCATGTTTCATCCAAAGAATCGACCACATTTTTTAAATTTATTTTTTCAATGTTGTAGGAATATCGATTTCAGAATTCACGATTGTTTTGAGCAACTTTTTTCGATAAAAGAGCTTTGCAGCTTGTACGACATGTTGGTCCATGGGTTTTATTAAGGGTGTACACTTGGGGGACATGTACATAACAGCTATTTTACCATCATCACTAACTAAGTCGTCGGGATGTCCTGGAGTATTATCTAATATCAGAAGTACTTTTTGAGATAAATTCAATTCACGTAGTTTTTGCTTTACTGATGGCATAATTCTGCGTGAAACCACTCACGAAAAATATCTTATGTAATCCAGCCTTTTCTCTGGCCTTTATAACAAACTGGAATAAAGCAATTTGCAAAGGCTCTAGGTTTTGCTGCTTTTCCTAGTACAAGCAGTTTCAATTTGTGACTACCCGTAACATTAGCACAGGGCATGTCCGAATTAACAAAGTTTGTCCGGACTATGAGTCGGCGAAGTGGATGTCCGGATTACTGAATGTCCGGATCAAAGTGTGTCCGGATTAAAGAGGTTGTACTGTACCTATGTATGTACCTCATTGTAAGTTTTTAGGATAAATCTCATATCACTAATTACAGTTAAAATGTTCAATTTCATTATGTATGTCAGTTATTGTGTTTCTTAATTGGTCGTTAAATAAGAACATCTGATTATTATTTTGTATAATTTAGGTACTTACATTGTAAATTATATAATATAATCAAAATAAACTATGGCGGGCCGGATACCGGGCATGGATTGGTGGTGCTCGCGGGCCGGTGCTAAAGGAAAAAAAGTGCCCGTATTACACATTAATAGGCGATTTTAACGCCAAACTGGGTATATGAAAGGATCCGGAAGAACGAAATGTGGGGTAGCATGGACTGGGAAATAGAAACGACCATGGAGACATGTTATTAAACTTTCTTGAGAACAACAGCCTATTTGCAATGAATAGATTTTTCTATAAAAAGCCTAAGCAACGATGGACCTGGATAAGCCCAGACAGGCAGACCCGAAACGAGATAGATTATATTATATCATCGCATAAATACATAATTAAGGACGTGACAATACTAAATAGATTTATCACTACTCACAAAAACTTACGAAGCAAAATATAAACAAAATAAGCACCTGTAACTCGAAAAGCAAGAAAGAGAAATACCAACAATAAATAAAACAATAGCTCCCTGATAACTTACATGAGAGATCTATAAATGAAATAAGCGAAATCATAACAGAGACTATGAAAAAGACAGAGACCCAAGTGGCTGAGGAAGAAAGTAAAAGAAAAATGCAAAAAGTCAGTGCAGAAACGAAAAAGGTAATGGAAGAAAGAAGACAGCTAATAACGGAAGGAGACAGAAACCCAGAGAAATATAGGACCTATATAACTAATAAAGCAGATTTTTAAAGAAAATGTAAGAACGTATAAAGAAGAAATAATTAAAAGAGCAATAGAAAATATCGCAAATCTCAAAGTACTAAGAAGAAGAAGGTAATAAAGTTGAGAGACCAAAACAGAAAAACAACCAGTAATATAGACGAGATAACGGAAATTGCTGAAAAGTTTTATGAAAATCCACATAAATCAGAATATTCCGAAGGGCACAACTTAGAAAATAAAAAACTAACAATCATGAACGTAAATTCGGAGGATATACCCGAGATAAAGCAATACCAGAACTAAAAAGCGCACTCGAAGAAATGAAAAATCGACGAACTCCGGGAGAAGATGGAGTAATCATAGAACAGATTAAAGAAGGAGGGGACACGCTTTGGAAACAAATTTGTATAGTATTTAACAAATGTATAGAAGAGGGAAAATATCTGAAAGATGGAGAAACGCAATAATGGTTCTTATATATAAAAAAGGGGACGCAACAATACTGACAAATTACAGACTGATAAGTTTATTATCACAAATTTATAAATTACTGTCAAAAATAATAACAGGAAGATTAACAAATAAGCTTGATTTTTATCAACCATATGAGCAGGCTGAATTTCGCAAAAACTACGGAACGTTACCTACAAACGCTTAGAGTCCTAATAGAAAAAACTACAGAATATAACTTACCTATGTATTTAGTTTTTGTGGACTATGAAAAAGGATTCGATAGTGTAGAGCACTGGGCTATAATGGACGCTCAAAACGGAAGAATAGATTTTAGATACTCTACACTAATTAAAGACATATACAACAATGCTACATTTACCGTTAAACTACAAAAAGACTCAAAGTGAATAAAAATTGAGAAAGGAATACGACAAGGAGACAATATATCTCCAAAATTGTTCACAGCCGCACTGGAAGATGTGTTTGAAAGGCTAAAATGGGAGAACAAAGGAATACATATAAATGGAGAAGCACTAAATAATTTAAGATTTGCCGACGATATAGTCATGATTACAAACAAATTTGAAGAGCTACAACAGATGCTAGAAAAATTAAATACAGAGTCGAAAATAATAGGATTGCCGATAAATAAAGATAAAACAAAGTACATGTCGACCATAATTGAAGAAAATCAAGGACGTATAATAATTGAAAACGGAGAAATAAATCAGGTAGAAGATTACATACATTTAGAACAAAGAATAGCCAAAGGAAAGCTAAATCAGACAGCAGAGCTAAAAAGAAGAATAAAACAAGGATGGAGTGCTTTCGGAAGGTTAAGCTATGTGTTTAGAGGAAAGTTTGAAAATTACCAAAAGCCCAAGTCTACAATCAGTGCATTATACCAGTAATGATGTATGGCACAGAAACGTGGCCATTAACAAGGGCAGTAGTCAACAAAATGAAAATAGCCCAAAGAGGAATGGAGCGGGTAATGCTGGGTATATCTTTGTGCGACAAGAAAAGAAACACATGGATAAGGCAGAGAACAGGTGTGGAAGACGTTGTAATTAAAATAACAAAACAGAAGTGGAACTGGACAGGACACGTGGCTAGAATGGACGAAGAACAATGGGCGAAAAAGATCATACAATGGGCTATGGAAAGATAAAAGAAAAAGGGGACGACCAAAAATGAGATGGATTGACGACATCAAAAAAGTTACAGGCCCAAAATGCTGGCACAAGATAGAGAACAATGGAAAACGATATGGGAGGCCTATGTCCAAGGATGGACGACAGGCGCTGAATAAAGAAGAAGAAGAATTGCAGAACATGAAGTAACAGCAATCAATGTTTCTCTATGCCTTTTCGTAATTCTCGTTGCGGTATATAAAGTACTACGTATATTCAGTTAATCAAGTTTAAAATCCCGAACAATGTTTTCGATATTCTACAGGAAAATAGTGAAATATACGAAAACTACTGTTGCGTACATACCGACTATGAAATTAAAAAAAATATATTTGTTAATTGTATATCTTGCTTGGGTTTGCGCCATTTTTCTCCTTTGCTCCATCATTTTATTTGTTGTTACACTTAATTTACTTTCTTTCTTAGGTGTTTGTCCAATTTTTTCTCTCAAGCAAGATATACTGCGGAATTTACGGAAATTAACAAGAACATACGAAGAGCAATAAAAGAAGACCTACAAGAATGCCATGAAAGAAAGATAGAAGAGACATTAAAAGAGGGTAGTAAAACAAAAGAGTGGAAAAGAAGTAGAATACTTGGAAAGAATCTTATGACATCTATAAAAGACTCAAATGGATTATTAATCAATGACCAAGACGGAATACTAAAAAGAACGAAAGATTTTTATAGGCAATTGTACACCTCAAACAAACGTTTGAATGTTAACTTCGAGGATAGAAAAATAACTAATGTAAATTCAGAAGAAATTCCGGAAATCGAGTTATACGAAATCGAAAATGCTTTAAAAGCAATCAAAAACAATAGAGCAGCAGGATAGGATGACATAATACCAGAGACGTTAAAACAAGAAGGAAGCATAATATTAAAGCAACTGAAGCAACATGAAGAACAAATACTTGGATATTGGAATAATGAAATCCTCATACTATTACACAAAAAGGGGGATAAAACTAAACTGGAAAAGTATAGACCTATAAGCCTCCTTTCACAAATATACAAATTATTTACTACGATATTGACAAACAGACTCTCCAGCAAATTAGACCAATATCAGCATCGAGAACACGCCGGCGTCAGAAAAGGTTTTAGTATCAATGACCATATTCAAGTAGTGAGAAATCTCATAGAAAAGACTAAAGAATATAATCTACCAGTGTACTTTGCCTTGCTAGATTTTGAAAAGGCCTTTGACTTCGTCGACATATTAGCGATTCTCACATCATTACAAAATAGCCGCATTGATCACAGATATACAAACTTAATAAAATGTATATATGAAAATGCAACTTTGACAGTTAAACTACATGCTAACACAAATGCAATAAAAATGGAGAAAGGTGTGAGACAGGGAGACACCATTTCACCCAAACTGTTTACATTGTGTTCAGAGGATGTCTTCAAAAAATTACTTTTGGAGAATATAGGCCTGCATATAGATGGCAACAAATCAAATCATCTGCGATTTGCCGACGATATTATACTAATAGCAGATAACCTATCTGACACACGCCAGATGCTGACCGATCTACAGAGAAAATCAAAGGAAATTGGTCTAAATATGAATAAAAAAAAAACGAAAATAATGAGCAACGAAGAAATAGACGAAAACGAACAGATTGAGATAGACGACGTGGTAAAGTATAAGCGTGAAGAGAAACAGCCAAGAAGATGAAATAAACAGGCGAATTAAGCAAAATAGATCAGGAATTAAAATCAAAACTATTCAACCAAAACATCCTTCCGGCTCTCACCTACGCCGCCGAAACCTAGACCTTGACCAAGAAAAATAAACTTAGATTGCTAATGACGCAAAGAGCAATGTAGAGAGCGAAGTTGGGCATAACATTAAGACATCGTAAGACTAACGAATGGATACGAGGAAAAACTAAGGTACAGGATATAATAGAGAAGATACTTCAGAAGTGGCAATGGGCAGGACATCTAGCAAGACTTACGGACAATAGATGGACAAAGGTGGTAATGCATGTGAAGGCGATTTAGAGGAAGACCCCCAATGCGTTGGAGAGACGATATTAAAATAGTTGCAGACTACGACTGGATCCAGAAGCCACAAGAGAGAACAAAATGGAAATCACTGGGACAGGCCTACATCCGGAATGGATTGATATAGGGATGATGATGATGATGATGATTGGTAATTATTAAATTGTTAAGAATACAAAATTACTTCATTGTATTAATTATTTTAGAGCCTAATCTGTTCACCATTAAAATTTGTTTTTCCTCTTGCGATATGACGTCCATTTTACATAAAATTCGGGAAAGCTATTTAAAAATTAACAAAATTAATAACGGCTACTCATGGCTTGCCAATCAAGTATTGTTATTTGATGATAATTATTTGTCCTGTTTAGCAATCCGTAGTAAATAAAGTTAAATTAACAACTATAATAATAAAAATAATGGTGAGGCACTATGCCCTTTGAAGAAGTTGAGCCTGCAAAGAAGAAGGTCAGAGTTCGTATCCTTGCTTTCACACTCGGTTGTTACGTGCCACGTATATGGCACGTGGTGGGCATCACGCATGCGCAACCGCATCATTGCCCCTTGTAGATTCTAACGCAGGTACCCAATTAGTTAAAGCTACTGGGTAGGCCGCCCGCCAAGCATAGAGCCGGGAATTTCAACGCTCGACCTCCCGAACTATAAACCAAAAAATCTAAAAATAAGATACCTTTATTCACCAAATTGATAATTTCGCATTTAAGGGCAACAAGTCAGACTTACCTATTAGACGATCTATTAAGATATAGCGTAAATGCAGATAACGGCTTGTTCGAATCGAACGTGGTATTTAATGGTAAAATTATTAGCATACCTTAGTTTATAGTTGCTAATTGGTCAACCAAAATTGTTGAACGTGGTACATATGTAATTATTAACAGGAACTATTAATTTAGTTAATTTTTAAACAGTTTTTCTGAACATAGAAACCGTTTGTGAGAGTGCCAATCAGGTACTTCAATTTTACATGGTAGAGTTCTATTTCTCCGCTCCCAATCAACACCGTGTAATCGTACATTAAACGACACAAATATTAATTCTCATTACTATTTTCTTCGAAAACAATATTTATTTTGTTATATTTATAGAACACCCAATATATTATTATTCATGTCAATAGGTAACAAGTGCATATATAGGAATCGAAGTGAACCCTTACAATCCTCAAATTCTTATGTTTTATCCGTATTATTACGGAAAGGATTTCAAATTTTAAGAATTATTATTAATTTAAAATCCCGCGCCGCATCAGAATAACATCTTATTAAATAAATAATAGTATATAGGGTGCTCCTTTTAAACGCAGAAAGTAGTTGTCGCTCTCGGCGAAACCATAAGTAAACATTCCTATTTTTTTGTGTTCCTAATGTAATTTTAGGTTTCTATTTAATAACTAGAACTTTATTTGTTTTGGTGAATAAACTACGAGAAATGCGGGTGATTCTGGTGTCGTTACACCCGGTATGTATATAGAACTCTTAACTTATAATATCGTGCAGGTCTAATAGCGTAATAAGTTCTTAATCTAAAACGTATCCATCACTATCAAGTTCCGTTCTTTAGAAATAAATAATTACATTCGATTACTATCGAAACTCCTTAAATAATAAACTAAGCAGGTGGAAAATTTCTTATTATATATAAGTACTATCTTTATTTTCGATATATGTATTTCCACCAACGGCAACGCTGGCGGATTTAAAACACTTACAGACCAGACCAGGCGTAATTTAAGTTTGAAGTTTCTTAAAGTGTCACATATTACGTATTAACTAAATTAGCCAAATAATAATGTACCTAACTACAATATATACAGAAGGAATAAAAACGTTTTGGGAAGTTTTTATCTACAAATGGACCCATGAAAAATTGTTTTCGTTCTAGTGCTCCTCAACCATTTCGTATTTTGACTCTTTAGAGTGGTTTAAAAACAGTATAAGGTTGTATACATTTTGCATCCAAACATTTCCATTTTTAAATTGGCCATTTATTTATTTATTTTACTGAACCATAATTGAGGAAAGACCGAAAATTGTTACATTCACTAACTACAAATTAATGTACGTGCACCAATTTTATAGCTGTGCAAAGTAATTCGACTATAGCTCCCTAAAAATGCTTGTCCATTATGTTGTCGATAATGTTTTTTTTGCAAATCTATAATAAAAATATTTATATATTTATTGTTAGACGGTGGTTTCTGTGTACTATGAATATTGCTAAAATGTGTAATAAGTAAATATTTACAGAAATATAAGTAGCTTCCTTCGGCTCATAATAGCAGCTGGTAGGGATTAATAAAGTTTTAGACGAGAGGTCAGACAGGTCAAATAGTTCTTGGAATCTTGGGGGTAAACAACAGGGAGTAGCGTGTTAAACGCCAGCTAGTAAAGTCTTATAAAGAGGGCTGCTAGGCGTCGGTTTGCTTATTTTTGCGTAATTAATAGCGTTTGTGGATCTACTAACTAATTGCTATAAGATTATCCTATCTGCTGAGGCAAGTTGCGGTATTAGTGTTACTGTTTATTATGTGACCTGCAACAGGAAACGCAGGTGTACGACAGTGGCGTTGCATGTATAGCGTTAGCGAGGTTGTGATATACATATATATACATATATATTGTTATGATAAATATATGAGCAGGCCATGGAGGTACCATCGCTGCACAGCATGCAAGTATAAGAGCATACTTTATTTATGCATCTCTTTACAAGGTATTTATGTATTTATAAAGGGAGCTGTACATAGCAACTTTTTGACGCATTCAACGTGGGGCTGTAATTATAATGGTGCTGGTGATTTAAAACATAGTAACATTTTGATATCCGGAGGTGGGCAAGATAATTTTTGGCATTGTCAACGTGTGATAACATAACTGTTGGACGTTTGAGACGTGGGGTGAAAGCAAGCGAGTGTGAGAGGGAAAAACTGTCACATAGCATTCGTTTCGTATTATTTTGACGTTTATTTAAATATGGAAACGTCGGAAGATACAATAAGAACCAGGGAAGGTAGAAGAAGGGCTGAAAAGGAGAAGATAGTGACAAAAGCAGACCAGGGAGTAGCAGTACCTGAGAGGGAAGTTGAGGATCGTCCAGGTTATAGTAAGAAAGAAGCGGAGAAAGTGGATGTTTCAATGGCACAAATGATTGAGTTGTTAATGAAGAAGATGGATGAAAATAAC
>JABXWE010103162.1:0-11668 GCA_014611495.1 Limonius californicus | reverse complement strand
CAGTTGATTGTCTTTGGGAAAATTAAGGAAGCGTATTTTTTCACCATTTTTTTCTGCCAAATGCGAATTGCTTTTGCAAACAGCAACGCTACATATCTTTCCAGGCATCTAAAAGTCAATATATTTAGACTTATTAATAATAAATTCTTAAAAAATATAAATGTTCCTACTTACTTCTGAATTTACTTCGTCTAAATGAACCACTAAAATAAATAACTACTAACAAAAAAAAAAGAAACACTTATAACTAAACTGCACAATAAAACTTTGTTCTTAATATAACTTAACACTTGTCCAACCTACAACCCAAACTGTAACTCACGCAACTGAGCCTCGATGCATGCAGCAGCAGGCTGGATGACGTGCATCCCCTGCATAAGACCACGCCCCTCGAGAGTTACGAGGCAACCTATCTATTTTACGGACCTCGGGGTGGGCCAGCTAAGTTGTCCCCTCTTAAAAGTGATTGACGCAAGTCAAATACATTTAGCACGGCAACCAAATTCACTCCTTGTTTAAGTTAATTAAATTGTTCAACGTCGTCTACTTATGGGAATACTAAGACGAGCTGTAGATTTATTTAAATTTAAACTAAGGTGGTTTCAAATAACGAGGAAACAGACTTATAGCCTAATTTTAGTGAATGTCGCGCATATGCGGCTGCAGCCCTCGACTTATACATCAGGCGCTATCCAACTAGAAGACCACCGCCTGAAAAATGTTTAGACATTTAGGCACCAGGTGCCGTTGCCGGTCCCAAGCCCGGAGGGTTGACGGAAACGGGTTAGCAGCCCTCTCGTTGTAAAAAATAATGATCGCTCACAGAACTGCAAATCAAGCCTCGGATACCGGATAAACAAAAATGATGACAACAAACGCACGATCATGGAAACGAAGAAACGTACTACGACTAGCCTGCTGGAACATTAGATCATGGAATTGACGGGATCAAGAAGTGATAATAGAGATGAATAACCACAAAATAGACATTTGTACCCTATCTGAAAACAAACGTAGAGGGAAAGAAACATTCAAATACGAAAACGATATACTCTTATGGTGCGGGAAAGATAAAGCAAGCAGAGTTGCATACTCAGGTGTAGGAATCCTATTACACGAAAGGTTCGAACAACAAATAACACAAATAAAGTATGCAAGTGATAGAATACTAACAGCGACATTGAGAATAGAGACCAACCCAGTACACGTCATAGTTATACATGCGCCAGACACAGCTAAACCACTGGAGGATACAGACTTTTTTGTGAACAACTGCAAGAAGAGCCTGATATGATCCCAAACACATTTATTATGGGTGATATGAACGCAAGGGTGGAAAATGAAATTGTAAAAGGCGTGAAACAAAAATATAACGAAGACGTGACGAACTATCACGGCGAAATACTGACGGAGTTATGTGCACATAACGAACTAAGAATAAGTAACACGTATTTCTCCTATAAACCATAGTACAAATATACATGATTTGACACAAGAGGACGACATTCCACGATATACTACATTATAACAAATAAAAAGGTGCATCCCTGAAATATATTAGATGTTAGAACATTGACATCAGCTAACGAGGGATCAGATCACGGCCTGGTACTATGAAAAACCCGGATGAACAAACCACCTGTGATAAAAGCTACACCCGAACATAGAATTACTAGAAAACGAAAGCACCAAACAATTATATAATAGACGATTAAACGAAAAAATAAAAGAGAATGAGATAGCCAACAATGACGACGTAGCGCGAAGCTGGACAAAGATAAAAACTAATATTATCACTGCATCAAAGGAAGCATTGGGACAACGGAAAGTTAACATAAACAATAAACGAGGAAAAAAACCTTGGTTTACCGAAGAAATAAAGACACTCAGCAAAGAAAAGAGAGCGGCATATGTGAGATACAGAAATAACAAAACAGCAGAAGAACACGAGAAATACATAAGAGTAAGAAACAGACTCAACTCGAAAATAAAGAAAATAAAAGAGGAACACTGGGAAAGCGGAAAGATTTACGAAAGATATTAAACATGATTTTTATGGCACCCAAAAAAGAGTGTGGAAAATGTTACGAGCTACAAAGAAACCAGTCAATGAATATAGAGAAATAAATCCGCTAGATATCGATACATGTACGGATTACTTCAAACAAATCTACAACGATGAAGGAAACACACCTATACAGAAAACAGAAACACGAGAACTAGACTGGAGAATCACAAAAGAACAAGTGACAAACGCGATAAGAAAATCACAAAATAGAAAGGCACCAGGAACAAACACAATCACGAATGAACAAATAAAGTATGGAGGACAGTCCCTAGCGAACGAAATAACGACACTATTTAACAAAATAGTCGAAGCAGAAAGAGTACCAGAAGAATGGAAAACCAGCATAATTCAATATTCAAAAAAGGGGACAAGAGAAACCCGGCAAATTACAGGGGAGTATCACTGTTAGACACAATGATGAAGTTGTTCACTGGAATAATTGCCGAATCGATATGTGAAGCGGTACCTATCAATGAGGAACAACAAGGCTTCAGGAAAAGCCGATCCATAACAGACGCCATATACACCATTCGTCAAATTACTGAAAAAGCCATCGAGTTTAATAACCCAGTTTATTTGTGCTTCGTCGACCTAACAACAGCTTTTGACAGAGTAAAGCTACCAGATGTGATCGACATACTAAAAGAGAATAGCGTTCCTCTCAAAATTATGAGACTCATAGAAGAACTAAACACGAACTGCTGCACCAGAATCAGAAGGGGAGGTAAACTAACGGAAAGTATACCAATGAATACCGGAATCAGCCAAGGTGATAGTTTAAGTCCAATACTATTTAATCTAGTGATGAACGAGATCATAGAAAGTGTAAAGCCAATGGAAGGACATAAACTAAGCAACCACAGTCTGAACATAGTATGTTATGCAGATTGCCTTATAGATAACAACGAAGACAATCTACAAAGAACCCTGCATAAATTTAATACCACAGCTGAGGAATACAACATGGTGATCTCAGTTGAAAAAACGAAATGTCTAACAGCCTCTAAAGAACCAGTAAGTTGTAAGCTGGAAATAAACAGAAAAAGCATCGAACAGACAATGACATTCAATTACCTGGGAGCAATAATAACAAGCGATCGTAACCTCCAAAAAGAAGTAAACAACCAGGTAAAAAAAGCGGATACTGTTTCAGGAGCACTGAGAAATATGATATGGAGGAACAAATATCTCAGACCAGAGTGTAAAACAAGAATCCACAAAACCTACGTTTGCCCAATACTGACGTATGCCACAGAAACAAGAGCCGATAACTGCAAAACAAAACAAGCACTAAGAACGACGGAAATGAAGGTATTAAGAACCATAGTGGGAAAAGCAAGATTCGACCACATCAGAAACCAAAACATCAGAGACCAATGTCATATATAAGACATCGTGAGATGGGGGAGAGAAATAAGGAGGCCATGGATCCAGCACATCTCAAGAATGGATACCGAAAGGATAGTCAAAGTAGCTCGCGATGGGAAGCCGGAAGGATCAAGACCACCGGGAAGGCCCCTAAAAAGATGGCGAGACAGTTGGTCATCAATCTACCAAGAACAGAGAGACTAAAATCCAGTAAAACACAGTTCAAATGACCTAGCGTAAGAAGAAGAAGAAGAAGAAACGTTCCTTAAGAAACGAAGGTAAACTTATTGATTTTAGACGTTTTAAGCCCAGAACGATTACGAACATGAAAAAGTCGGGCCTTGGCCTCCTTCTTCTTTTGCCTCCACCTTCTTCTATCTAGTGCGTATGTTCTCCAATTTCGGGTGTTTCTTGCGTCCTCGTCAACCTCATCTTGCCATCTATTCCGTGGTCTGCCTACCGGCCTCCTTCCATCCATATTTCCGTTGAGAGCTCTTTGCGGGTTTCGAGTGGCTTCCATCCTTATATGCCTCACCCACTGCAGCCTTTGTAGTTTTATGAAGGTTTCGACTGAGGGTTCTTCTAAATATTGGTATATTTCATGATTGTATCTTACCCGCCATTCGCTTCCGTTGTTTTTGTTTTCTTGAAAGTCCATGTTTCACTTCCATAGCACAAAATGAGGCGCATAATTGTTTTATATATACGAATTTTTGCACTCCTCTTACTTCAAATGTTGTCATGAAGGCAAAATATGCTCTGTTAGCAAACATTATTCTTCTTCGAATTTCTCTGTCCTCAGTTCCATCTCGATGTTAACTCCTAGATATGTGAGGCGCTCTATTACTTCAATGTTGTCATCTCCTATTGTTTTGTTCTGCCGTAGCTTATTCGACCTTGTTTGCTTAACAACTTCGTATTTTCTACACTGATGTATAGCCCAACTTCTTGTGCTTGTTGTTCTAGTTGAATATGTGCTCCATTGGCTGCAGAAATAGATCTTGCCAATATATTTATATCGTCTGCGTTTGCTGCCAGATGTATTGATTTATTGAATAACGGGTTGGATCTTCCCACCGACATCTTTCTTATTGTGTATTCTAACGCTAGATGGAATAGTGTATGGGCGAGTGCATCGACTTGTTTCAGGCCATGGTTTGTCGTGAAAGGGTCGGTCAGCTGATTTTGAATTTTGATGTACACTTCCGTGTTTATTATTGTAATCCTTGTTAGTCTTGTTAATTTTTCCGGTATTTCGAGCGCCCTCATTATTTCGTACAGTTTTTCTCGGATTATGGAGTCATACGCTTTTTGGAAATTGACAAAGATTTGTTGTACATCTATATCGAATTCCCAGACTTTACTGAGTATTTGTTTTACTGTGAATAACTAGTCTGTTGTGGATCTTCCTTTTCTAATAACCAGCTTGGTATTCTCCGATAATTCGTTCTGTGAACGGCAGTAGTTTCTTTCTGAGGATGTTTGTGAAGACCTTATATTCTGTGCACAGGAGCGAGATGTCTCTGTAGTTTCTGCATTGCAACTTATCTCCTTTTTTATAAATTGGTCATATGATGCTCTTTTCCATTCACTAGGAATTTCTTCCTTCTCCCATATATTCGTGAGTAATATACGTTTTAATGTTTTAAGTGTTTATGTCGTGTTTTTACGCTTGCATAAAAAAAATTTTTTTTATTAAAAAAAATTTTTATTTGATGACAGAAAAAAAATTTTTTTCTTTATTGCTCAAAACCCGTCGCAATGTTTACAGGACGTACTGAGAACATAAACTTCAATAAAATTGTTTTTACCATTACCAACATAAAGAAAGCTATCAGATGAGGGTA
The DNA here is from genome assembly GCA_014611495.1 of Limonius californicus. Lineage (NCBI taxonomy): Eukaryota > Metazoa > Arthropoda > Insecta > Coleoptera > Elateridae > Limonius > Limonius californicus. Next base: position 6,385 of record JABXWE010103162.1, on the reverse strand, counting down.
GAAAGGGTACTTTGCTATTTGAATTTTTAAAGTTAAAGTTGCTAGCGCTTATGGGTTGAGGGGTGTGGGGTTGAAAATTACATCTCATTTTTTTGAAATATTTTTCTCAACGATTGTTTAGAATTTATCCGTTACTTTTGGGAAGCACTGTATATATATATACATATATATATATATATGTACATATAATGTGCCCACCAAAAAGTTTACATAAGTAAAAATATTCTCATTTTTACCTTCTCGGAAACAACGCTGTTTATAAAATGGTTGTTTATATGCAAACTAAAGAAAATAGATGAATAGAACTTCTGTATTTTTTACAGGGTGTAAATAAAATTACTTCTTACGAACAAAATTAAAATGCGTGAAAATATGCGATTGTTCTAACAATTGTCATCAGTATGTTCTGAATACGAGAATATAGATCGAAAAGAGATTTACCAGTTATTTGAGATTAATTCATTTCCTAACTGAACATAATTTTCTTCTTATTAATAAAATTCTTAAGCTACACTTTATACTACATACATAATACGACCACTGCGTCTTGCTTTTCTGTTTCTGTTGTTTCTGTTTCTGGTTTTAACGACCGAACAGTAATTAAATTGCATTGTTGTCAGGAAATATTTTTATCGCGTATTGTGTGTGAATAATAATAATTTATCAAGTTTCCTCAGAAATGTTTTTCTGGGAAATAAAAATTTTAGCCTGTTTTCCTACACGTGGTAGATATACAGTGCGTTGAATAAAAAAATGTACGAATTTCATGTTTCATTTGTTAAATTTATTTATAAGACCCTTAAGGGGTTAGTAATTTGAGATTTCGATTCTAGTAGGTGTAGAATTTGTGAAACCGCCTAAAGATAGGCAACACGTTACATGACCGATCTAAGCAACGTTTAAATAATTTCGTTTCACGTCATAACCCTGCTATGTTATTGGTTCTGTCATCAAACATAAAGAGTGTTGCCTACTTTCAGTAAATATTTTGGAAGTTTGTTACGTGCATATTCAATTAATCTACACTTATCAAGCTTTTAAAAATAAATTAAAATATCCTTCGACGTATTCAGATACATTGAATAGTAGCTACTTCTCCAAGGTAAAAAAAATTGAAAATTAAATTTAATACCGTTCCTTTTTTGCTTTTATTGTTCTATATATAGTTCTTAGCTTCTTACACTATATTTACACATTATAAGCATGTTGATAAATAAGAAGGTCGAATTATTACAGAAATATAGCGATTCTGATTTGTGGTAAAGTTACAAAACAATCCTCTTAAGGGGCTACTAAAGGGACTCAAATAAACTAAAATTGGCGTTTTCTATTGTCACTGTAGCTATGTTATTTGACAATCTTTCCACGGGTTTTTTTACTAATAAATTATTACTTATCTAAAATTTCAAAGAGGAATAATACATGTTTATAAAAATAATTGTACGAATTGATGATAAAAAATTGCCAAATGCACTTTGCACAAATACGATAAAATTAATCTACGTTGTTGTCCACATACATGGACTTAATCTAGTGAAACTTCTTCACTTTAATACAAATTACCAACTTTTAAGAATATAATGTCAACACCATAGTCAAGATTCATCAAATTTTCTTACAATCAGAGCGTTTCCAAGATTCTGTTATCAAAATATTTTGTCGTATATTATACGTATTGTCTGTTATATTGGCTGCAGTTCTCTTTGTAGCATTCGGAGAATGAAAGACTGATGGTGTAAAAGGTAACTTTAGGGTACCCCTCATAAAATACCAGACCTGAACACAAGTTATCTTAGTAACCTTAACCTTGAAAAGCCACATATTATAGGACAACAGAAAAAAATTAAAATGTGGTATGATTGGCCATGTTTGATTTGTCTTATAAATTACATTTTTAATAAATTATGTTCTTGCTTGAGTACTAAACATTCCTTGATGTGTCACGTTTGGGAAATGTATAAGAAAAAAATAATGTTATAGAAATCCGTCATTTTTCCCCCAGATGTTGAAAATTTCGTAGAAAAATTGTGAAATATATGATCCCTAAATTTACTAAATTAGCATATTTTTAAGAAGTATTTAATATATCAATTTCTCAAGACTGAAAATCGCTTAGGCCAATCAGAAGCTGTTCATCGATGTACATACATAACCTCACATTAGCTTAAAATCAAAAAGTGTATTCATTCAACGGTAGAGGTTCTTTAGTCGCTTTAATGCTTCCGGTGTTTGAATTTGTTTCTACGTAACCGAGGTCAAAACAAACATTTACGTTAACCTATTTCTACGTACTAGCTAAAATATGCAGTGTTGCCAGATTGAAAATTTATCAGGCAATTGGAGAATATTATTATTATTTTTAAAATTTACCATTTAAATTAATGAAATCATAAAAGGTTACTAGATGTGTGTTAGATATTTAGAAATTGGACAATCTTCAATTAGGAAGACGCTATCTTATTTATGAACAGTTAAGTCTACTACATATGACAACACGGTTTCAAATGTTTATGAGAGTCTGTAGAAAATGAACTTTCTCTGTAAAACCTATAATTATTTCTACGTAAAACGAACTTCTCAGACTCATCAAACTAAACTGAGTATAGATAATGTTTGCAAAATTTGCGTTTAATGTTTAACTTTCAGCAGCTTCTAAAAGGAATCCACTGTGAATTCACACGGAAAAGGGCAGCTCACGGCTAATGAGATTGAAATTGCAGTAAAATATTTATATTATGCGGTGTATTGAATTCCTAGATTGTATACAGTAGGTATATCCATACGACAAAGACAAGACATTCGGAGTCCACAGATCATTTCTAGAGAGAATATGCAAAATGCGTTTTCCTATGTAGGTGTAACACACAATAAAACATGCAGTACGTTAGCATTAATGAAACTGTAAAGTTGTGTTTTAGACATATAATACGGCGTTCCTCGTGGAACATTATTAGGACCTTTGCTTTTCATTGTCTACATAAGAAAATTATGTAGAATACTTAAGAAAATTATGTAGAATATGTCTAGTTTTCGGAATACCTACAAGACACTTTTGTTTTAACACATTTACACTACCGTTACTTCTCCCTCCGCCTTGCGGAACCGCATTCGCCGTAGTTGGGGGGGGGGTGCGGGCTCGTCCAACAGCGTTGCGAGCGTTCAGAGCATGGTCCATAATGATCTCTTGGGCATGGCGTTGGCCCGTGAGTGTACCATTAAAGATATAGAGATCAGTAAGCTACCCTAAAGAAATTCCAGCCCATACCAAGACCACCACAACCAAAGGCAACGACTGGTTGGGTATACTGAGGTTAGGCACGATGTCCGGCACTACGATATACTCTTTGTCGCCAGCTATCATTGCTGAGACAATATCTGCACTCGTCCGAAAACAGTATATCATCCTACGGTGTCGTTTCTTGAAGTCTACGTCTTGACCATTGTCACCCGGTGTCTTCGTTGAGCCACAGTTCTTGCAGGACATCTCAGGGGGCGGTATGAGGTAAGTCCTACCTAAAACAATCGATTTCTCACAGTTTGGTTCGGAGACTCGATTTCCTGTGGCATTCTGGAGCATTTGCTGTAGATGTCGAGCAGTTGAAAAAAGGTGCATTCTTGCATTAATTACCAGAAATCGATCCTCACGAGGTGTTGTGATGCGAAAAGATCCACTTCCAGGCTTTCTAGCATTGTTGTTTATTATTAAGAACATAAATCTAACACATGAATAAAAAACAATGTACAAAGGAGATCTTAGACAGAAGAGCAGACATGAAAGATTATTCAGTCAAACACACAATCTCGATTCGGCTTGACACTAATACAATTGTAACTGTATTTGATTGTTTTTTTCGTTTTCAACATCAAACATTGCCGCTTGCTCTAATTATCAATAATAGACGACCATTCGCCGCCAAATACAAACATACATGCTTTATATTACAATATCCCTAGTTATTTATGAATATATATCAAGTATATACATGGTATGGATTTAAATGCGTTTTAATTGTATTGTTTTTGAGCTTTGTTGTTATTGCACCGTACACAGTTTCTTCTAGAATTAACACACAAATATTTTTACGATCCTTTTGATTAGGTTGGTATACAAAATATTTATGATAAAATGTTATTTTTGTAATGCAACCAAGACAATTGCAATTTGAACGTATCCAAAAAAACTACTTAAAAAGATGCATTGAAATTCCATTGACTTCAAGAAGGTCTGCAGGACGTGTAAAATTGTTTCGTGAGATACAAAGCATTACCGGAAAGTAGTGTAGTGGACGATTACTGAAACCATAGGAAACGCCTTTTCTAATAAATGGTCTCATTTTATATGTATATTTTATTCCAAACCAACGAAATGTATGAGTGAGGTTATGTTTTTTGCCAGTAAGTTACGATATGTGTTAACTTTAACAAAATTCACCATGCCTAATTGCCCTATTTTTTAATATCCAATTACCAACTAATATCTTAAAATTATGTACTTATACACCAGCAATTCACACAAGCAAATCCCGAGCTCTTAACTTAGTGTTGTTTATATCCGCTTCCTGCAAAATGCTGTTTTATTTTTCCAAATAGATTGGCATAACGAAAATGTATTACTAAACGTTTACTTTTAGAAGTTGCTGCTTATAAACAATTTTGAGGTGGAAAATTGCTTGTTACTGTTACGTTATTTTCGAATTCCCTACTGTATATGAATAAATTTATTATTTCTTTTGTCGCTTCGTAAGAATTGGTTACATTGCGTCTTTAAAGAATTAAGCATTGTTAGGCGTGCTCGTATTTTTCGTCTTGGAGTGATTTATGAACAAGGGAGTCTCAGTTGTGTTCAAGGTCCCCTTTGTACGATGCTTTTTGCCGCGCTGGCGGCGCCGCTAAAAAGGCATTTCTCGGAATTCGCTTGTTTTGCTGCTTGGCAACAGTGCACCTGCACGCGTATTCTTCTAGAACGTTCCCGAAGCTTCTAGTACTTATAACGTAATGTGCCGATATGTCATGCATTCTGTGGAGGGGAGTGCAGCTTCCCATTGCTTTTGGTTCAGTGCCGTTTAGAACTTTGTGGCCTCCGGTTGTCCGAATTTTCCATCCATCGGCAGCCGTAATTACGAAATGTGTTTTTAGTTTTGTGAGTAACAGACAGACGCTCGTACCCGGCGGTTGGATCGTTACTTATCGGTCCCTTTTCCTTCACGGCGCCTCGCTATCCTGAATTTTTACCGTACCGTTTTTGTTTGCTGTAAAGCAGAAGTAAACCGACCTCTTCGTCGGATAAATATTTATGCGATAGCGAAAAGGTGCCTTGGTGTTGGACAATTAAAGAAATAATTGCTCCTGGCGAATACAAATTCGGATCCATGTGAAGTGTAGAGGAAAGAAAGGAATTTGTGCGAGCGTTTCGCTGGAACGTATTTCGCTCCTATCCACCCCGCAGAAGCTCCGCTTCGGTTCCCGCGTCTTCTGACCCAGTTGAGAGCAGCTCGGCCCTGTACAGGGGCGTAACTTCTGCGTTTTGTCACAATTTTGCCCGAAGGACGCTGTTCTCCGATCCCTTTTGGTTTAACGACCATATAACCGGAAACTACCATTATCTGTGCCGACTCCTTGGAACTTTAAGGTAAAAACTACCAAGTTTTGTACTAGTGGAAAGTAACTTTCGGCTTGGCACGCGTATCTTGCAAAATTCGAATTTATTGACCTTTTTTTTGTTTTTTTGTTACTCTGATTAAAAAAAAAAGAGAGAATAATGACAGTGTCTTGTATTGTACTAATTATATATATATATAGACATTAATTTTAACACCTTTATCTTTGTAAACTTGCGCAACTGGACTACGCAGATTATTGAGATTATTTAAATGTAGCGTAGGCTCCAGCGGCGTAGAGTTCCTAACGAACGTTCGAGATTTAATCTTTTTTTTTACGACTGTATTAAAGGGGGGTCCTTTGTTGTCTCCATTTTGTACAGTGTCTTAGTAATGCCATTATATATGTGTTAAATTCCGCATGCCTTTTATTACTGTGTTCTGAATATTTATGTAAGGATTTTGCAAGCTTTAAGAATACAGGTAAAGGCACGATTAAAGGTAAGTTCCTTCCCGTATGCTGTTGGTTCTTGGCCTTTCACAAGAACCTTATTTCCAGCTGGATTTGAAAGGTGGCGCCCACTTATTTCGACGCATCCTGTACACAACTCTAAGCATTTTTCCCTATAAGCGATTTCAGCGAACCCCCCCTACTCCTCTGAGCAAGCCGCTGGCCTTTACCATCTTTTTTTTGTTTGCGGGTCCGAGAAAAGCGCATATTGCCGTACCGATAAATTCTTCGCGCGCCAACGCGCGATCTTTCGGTTCCACAATTCCCGTAGCGAGAT
>JABXWE010103161.1:0-14592 GCA_014611495.1 Limonius californicus | reverse complement strand
GGCAACAGTGCAGCTGCACGCGGTATTCTTCTAGAACGTTCCCGAAGCTTCTAGTATTTCTGACGTAGTGTGCCTACATGTCATGCAATCTGTGGAGGGGAGTGCAGCTTCCCATTGCTTTTGGTTCAGTGCCGTTTAGAACTTTGTGGCCTCCGGTTGTCCGAATTTTCCATCCATCGGCAGCCGTAATTACGAAATGTGTTTTTTAGTTTGAGAGTTACAGACAGACGCTCGTACCCGGCGGTTGGATCGTTACATATCGGTCCCTTTTCCTTCACGGCGCCTCGCTATCCTGAATTTTTACCGTACCGTTTTTGTTTGCTGTAAAGCAGAAGTAAACCGACCTCTTCGTCGGATAAATATTTATGCGATAGCGAAAAGGTGCGCCTTGGTGTTGGACAATTAAAGAAATAATTGCTCCTGGCGAATACAAATTCGGATCCATGTGAAGTGTAGAGGAAAGAAAGGAATTTGTGCGAGCGTTTCGCTGGAACGTGTTTCGCTCCTATCCACCCCGCAGAAGCTCCGCTTCGGTTCCCGCGTCTTCTGACCCAGTTGAAAGCAGCTCGGCCCTGTGCAGGGGCGTAACTTCTGCGTTTTGTCACAATTTTGCCCGAAGGACGCTGTTCTCCGATCCCTTTTGGTTTAACGACCATATACCCGGAAACTACCATTATCTGTGCCGACTCCTTGGAACTTTAAGGTAAAAACTACCAAGTTTTGTACTAGTGGAAAGTAACTTTCGGCTTGGCACGCGTATCTTGCAAAATTCGAATTTATTGACCTTTTTTTTGTTTTTTTGTTACTCTGATTAAAAAAAAAAGAGAGAATAATGACAGTGTCTTGTATTGTACTAATTATATATATATATAGACATTAATTTTAACACCTTTATCTTTGTAAACTTGCGCAACTGGACTACGCAGATTATTGAGATTATTTAAATGTAGCGTAGGCTCCAGCGGCGTAGAGTTCCTAACGAACGTTCGAGATTTAATCTTTTTTTTTTTTATGACTGTATTAAAGGGGGGTCCTTTGTTGTCTCCATTTTGTACAGTGTCTTAGTAATGCCATTATATATGTGTTAAATTCCGCATGCCTTTTCTTTTTTTTTTATTACTGTGTTCTGAATATTTATGTAAGGATTTTGCAAGCTTTAAGAATACAGGTAAAGGCACGATTAAAGGTAAGTTCCTTCCCGTATGCTGTTGGTTCTTGACCTTTCACAAGAATCTTATTTCCAGCTGGATTTGAAAGGTGGCGCCCACTTATTTCGACGCATCCTGTACACAACTCTAAGCATTTTTCCCTATAAGCGATTTCAGCGAACCCCCCCTACTCCTCTGAGCAAGCCGCTGGCCTTTACCATCTTTTTTTGTTTGCGGGTCCGAGAAAAGCGCATATTGCCGTACCGATAAATTCTTCTCGCGCCAACGCGCGATCTTTCGGTTCCACAATTCCCGTAGCGAGATTTCGACCCGTAACAAATTTATTGGCGCCGCAACGTGGAGCTTTTTTGGACCGTAACAAATTGTTAATATGTGCCCTAAAGGTGCACTACAAAATTTGAAGACTTGATAATTCAACTTCTGCAATGGAAAATAAACAGCTTTCTGTAATTATTCAACAAACTTGCATTGGACCGGAAAACTATTGCAGATATCTTGTTTTCCAACCTCTTCTTTCGGGCTGGTACCCATCAAACCAACTTTTAGCGGCTCTTTTTTTACTTTCCAACTTGAGCTATTTGTTTCCTTCAAAAACCCATGGAAATTCTTCCCGAAATTGTGGCGCCGCAACATTATCTCTTCTTCATGTCCCACACAATATTTCATGCAACGATAACGTTAAAGCGGACGACTACACTTGCGGAAACTGAACTTGCAGGCATTTACCACCCTATTGTACTTTACCTACCTTCAGCATTCCAAGATCTCTATAGCTGAACCAATGAAAGCTACGTATATTTTTGCAAATATGTATTTGTTGAGCTGACATTTAAGTATTACTCATAGTTAGTGTAAACCACGGCCCAACACTGTGCTCCAAAATCATCTTAGATAGTCTGCTTGCTTCCATTCTTTCAATGTGATCCTTCCACTCATATTCCATTATTTTGTCGTTTTATAAGGTATATAATCGACTTTTATACATGCAATAAAATAGTTTTCAAATTAGGTTGGACTATAAAAATGCCAATTTAAACAACTATCAAATTAAAATAATTTATTCACCCGTGAAATACGGTTTAATCTCGTTGTTGTAATTTGTTTGTTGTTTTTTGTTGGCAAAAGTGACTATTTTAATTTTATTTGAACATGGTTCTTACTTAAAGAGCAAGAATCGATCATGGCTGAGTGTTATTTTCTGACTTCTACAAAAAAGTAATGGTGAGTGTACTTACTCCATTCCATATTGTCCTGCAGAATTTCAAGAACGATTTCCAGTAGTTGTGTTCCAGTGTCAAGAATTTTATAATCAACTAACCTACTCAATAAGGTAATTTCGTGAAACCGGTAATTTTGCCAGAAAATTGGCAACTGGTAGGCCTAAAACACCAACTGACGAAATAGTTGAAATTGTAGTGTTTTATCACAACAAGTTAACTTTCATACGGAACTTGCAGAACCATCTTAAAAGAAAATTTGCATATTATGTTTCCATATCGAATGACTGTCATGCCCGAACTGCTTTCATAAGATTTTGTACAAAGACGTTTTTAAACAATATCAATAGCGATGATTTATTGGAGAAAACTTTCTCCTTGGGCGATGCATGGTTTCACCTATCTGGATACGTCAAATCCCATAATATGAGAATGTGTAGCACGAAGAACCCACATATTTTCACTGAAACCTCACTACATCCACAAAAACTGAGGTTTGAATAGCTCTTAGTAGGAGAAGATTAGTAGGACCAATTTTTGTAATGGTACACTGACAGCAGCCAGATATCCAGAAGAAAGTCTGCTCCCATTCATAAATCAGTTGCACGATGACGAGTTGCGATAAGATTATTAAGATTGGGTGATTAGCAGAAATATTTTTAACATATATTATGGCCTTTAAGATGGTGCCATTTAACACCTCTAGATTTTTTTATCTCCACCTGAAAAATTCGATGTTCAATAGTCCGATTTACTATTTGGATTCAGTTACCCAAAGAATTATAGAAAAATGTGGGAAAATAAACAGTTATCCACAGAATATAAAAAATGTTAGCAATGGTGTAAGAAAAAGGGTTCGAAATTGTCTTCAGGAAGACAGAGGCCATTTCCAACTCTTAAATAAATATCTTTTTTCTATAGCTAATGTTAAAATGTTGTTATAGCAACTCTTTTGAGTAGATAAAGTATCACTTTAACAGCAAGGGTAGATAAAATGTTTTAACTTTTTTTTATTCAATTAAATTTACAAATTCAAACACATTAATTCGAAGGATTAACAACAAGTGTAATTTTACAATTAACATTATTAGTTTTCTTCTTCTTGTGTTAATTCTTTTCCGTACATTTCGTATTCACTTCGTACACAAAACGCAAAAATACTGAACACTCCACAAAAACCAGAATGTAAAATTTGTTTGACATTTGTTCACAGAGTAATTCATATCCGTAGTAACGGAGCAACACGGTTGCGATTTTTGTGCCAAAAATTACAATTTTCTTTGAAATTTTATTTTTTACCTGAATTTAAAGTCTTGCTATAGAAAAAAATGTTGTATTGCACACGACGATAAAATCGCATTATCTTCTCGAGCGTAATTAGCGTCTCGACTGACGTCTCGACGCTAAAAAACACTCTCACAGATAAAGTACAATTTTATCGTCTTGTACAATAAATAACTATTATTTCTTTATTTTTTTAAATGCTATTTATTGCGAGGAGATACGTTTTGAGGTTAAGTTCACTTTGCTTGTGTTTACATTAGAAAAAATAAACACAAGGTACAGACGGCCGGTACATAACATGACAGCTACGACATGCCTTGTAGCACTCACAGCCAACCATAATTTGAAAACTTTTTGTTGCTCGTTACCTCTTCTTGTGTATCTAGCTATGCCATGTATAACTTTTAAATAAGTAATACCAGTTTCTATACCAGGTCTGTTCAGAAACACTTTATCAAATCGGAATTGTATAAATGCTGTCAAAATGTTTTTCAATAAGTCTTGAAATACAAATTGTTACGGGCCAAACGAGCTTTTTCGTCGACCCGCAACAGGAAAGATGGAAATGCCTTCGGCTTAGCTCAGAGGAGTAGGGGTGGTTCAAGAGAAACGCTCAAGGGAAGGAAATCGAACGTAGTTGTATACAGAGTGAGTCAAAATTAGTGGGCGCCACCTGATTGATTGCCGGTTCTCATAGGAGGGCCGAGAATCCAGCAGCTTACGGGAATCGGACTCACCTTGATTGTGCCTCCGCCTGTATATAAAGGTTACGAAGTTCATGCACACAATAAAATAAAAATACACAGAAATAAAAGATATGGTAAATCGTAAGACAAATATAATTCTACTGCTGGAATTTGATAATACACATATGTAGTACAAAAAAATTTCCAAAACGGTAATAATTGTAATTAAATGCAGAGGGAAGTTGAACATTCAAGCAAAAAAATAGGCTCGACGCCAGTGGCTTGCGATATTTACTTTAATGAACAGATCCACGCAGCCAGTGACGTTGAACTTACAGAAATTAATTAAACTTTAACCTATACGAATAATGAAACACTGGGCAAATGAAGGTTGCTTCACTTTTAATATTACAAGGGGGTTAAACTGTTCTATTTCTTAGTCTTTAACGAAACACTGATAAACAGGAAAAACAATCACTGTTCAGTACATTGACAAGTTTTACCTTAGTTTTTTCTTCGGCACGAAGTAGAGAGATGCACAATTGGGGTGTTCCTAGGTTCTTCGGAAAGCAGGAAAAATTCGCAGGCACGCCGATGAAGACTGTATCACGAGGGAGACAACGCTACGGGCCAGGACTTTCTTTGACGAAGAAAAACAAAGACGGGAACTTCAAGAGCCAAAATCTCCGCCGCTGTAGGGGATTAACACTTGCAACGGCTCGCAGGAGACTGTCGCGGGGTTGAAGGCTTTGAAACCGATACAAGTCGAGAGAACAATTTCACTGAATTGTCTTTACAAAAATCTGACACTCTGCTAATATTTTTAATCCGACACAAGCCGAAGATCTTTTTGCCTACGGCAAAAAACGATGTCATATATTCAATTAGCAGAAGAAAGCTGCCAACAACCCGGTTTCCAAAACCAGGTCCGTTCACTCCCGGAAGTTCGCATTCACTTTTGCCTTGCCTTATTTTACTGCGAAACTACCGTATAATTTGAGTATTACAGATGGACTCCTAGTTGACTCTTTCAAAACAACTTTGAAGTAATGAAAACTCCAAAAATTTTCGTAAAGTTCGGATAAATAAAACAAAAACACACTGATTTAGACAAAAAATTTTATATTTAATACAAAATATAGTAAATATTATACTGTTGTCGTTTGCTTTCTCGGTTTAGGTCGCAGCTTGTGCCGTATATATACTATAATTAATAATATCATATCTGAGTTTTATATATTCAAATTTCAGCAAAATAAGATATGCAATGGTGAACTAATCCAATGAGATAGCTTTTCTTAAGACTTTAAATCTAATGTTTCAAATAAAACGTTTAGAATAAACACTAAAAAATAACTTTTTAATATCTCAAAAATTCTAGATATTTGACAAACTGAAACACCCTCTATCGCTTAAGATAAGTTGAAGTTAATTTAGTTAATTAATTTGTAATCAACATTTTAATTTTTAATTTCTAATTTTTCATAGAAATCTAGTAGTAATTACCGCAACATCCATAGAAGTCAACCAGAGTTTAGAAAGGAAATTCCATTTAAAAGTTTAGACGGTTTTAGACTTTGTCACGACGCTCAAGATGATAAAACGGAAATTGTATTCTGAAAACAAGCACCTCCTCTTTCTAGTTTTAATTTGTACTGCAGTAATATTCTTCACCTTTATGTGTACAAATAAACTTACATAATATCCCCTAAAGTATCTTCCTAGTTCATCAGATTTAAAGTAGATACCTTGAAATGCGTCCACCAGGTGTTTTAAACCAAAATTTGGTCAAATTTCCAGTATTTACTAAATCTTAAAACACAAGATAAGCCAATTTACGTGGAATAATGCATTTTAGTCGCTCGTTTCAGATAGTATCAGATTTATAACAATTTCTTTGCAGGATAAGCGCATCTCCGCAGATGAACCGGCTCTACCTTAAACCTTCTGCCATTTCTTAAAATCCCTCAGAATCTTCCAGAGGGGATTTACCACAGATCTGAAAACACCAGATTTTTTCTAAAACTCCTCGGAAGAGATTCAATAAATTTAGCTCCGGTTATTAACTGTTATAATATTTATTTTGTTTTTCATCGGATCTTTCCGGTTATGACGTTGGTGGTTTAATTGAACAACATCTGTAGGATAACACCGAGATGACAACAGTTTTACGATCACGTAATCTCCTAAAATAAATTCGTTTGAGCTAAAAGTGCCATTTGTTGTACTTTTGCAGACAAACGTAGCGTGAAGGTATGCGAGCTTTCCTTTCTCTGGAAAAGCCAATAGCACCGTTTGAAGTGAAATCTCTTAATTCCTCTTCCCTTGCTAAATCCTCGAGATTGTACTCCGCTTTCTTATACGCGTGCCTTTTGCCCACAGATTCAAATTCGTTCGAGCATACGTAGATGTTTTTCTACGAGTAATAATGCGATGTCGCGCCTACATATTTCCCCTTTGTGCCACCTTTCATACAAAAATGTTATTCAGAGAAAGTGTGTGGGATCCCGGGCCTCTCGAACGCCATTTTCAGAGCTCAAAGAAAAAACGACAAAAAGGCAATTTGTTTATATCAAACTTTTCTAACGTCCAATTGTAACTTCAATATATTTTCAAACATAATTTTGCTTTCCTCAATCACCATTCCGCTCGTGGGAAGACATAGGAATACCCGTAATCATGGCAACACCGCTCTGCTAAATCCGAAACCTATTCAACGCAAACGAAAAAATATCTCCACCCTATTACAATCTCTTTAGCTTTAAAGATCGTTCTACGAGACTTTAAGACATTTTCACTTTAACGGTTCGTATTCAATGGTACTCAATTGAGCACCTCTAGGTTAGATTAATAATGAACTATACCAAAGCTTCTAGAAATCAAGCCACAATTACGACCTGCGGCAAATGAATGACCTTCCAAGCAGTTTGTGTTATCCATAGAAGGTGTTAAGCAACACAGCAGTGACTTTGATCTACATGGCGAATTGAACGTAATATCAACGATTATAAACAAGGGCTCTAATGTGTTGGAGTAAGAATTACTCAGGTATCGGAAACATTGATAATTATATTTTCGAAATCCCTTGATAACTTTCATTTCTCATGTTTGCTTTTTATGATTAAACATAGTACCATCTGCAACACGTGTTCGCCCTTACTTTAACATTAAAAGTTTGTAGTTTTTCATAAAGACTAGAAAATGGAGGTTCAGTTTAATACTTACAATTTTAATTTTTTTTTATTATTTTTTAGATGCAAGATTTACAAGTAGCCATACGGCTAACAAGTGAATTTGTTCTTATATACTATGTTCACTAAATTGACATGAGAGGGCAGGTCGCCCAGTGGCGATCCCCTGTGATATTATACTAATCCCTAGTTTGTAAGGTCTAATGTTTTTAGTCTATCCAAACGTCGAGTGGTATTTATATTGTTTAATAAATTGAGCACTAACACATAGGAATGATTATGTATTCTGTTCACATAGTTTGTTGTGTATCTTTTGATTTCCTCTCTGATCCACGGAATTTTGAGATTTTCATGTAGTGTTTTGTTGCTGATGTACCATTCCGCGTTTGCTATAGTACGAAGGGTTTTGTTTTGAAACCTTTGAATTATTTCAATGTTCGATGATTTTGCACAACCCCACACTGTATGTAGCACTGTTTTGTACACTATAGTGCGTTTCAGAGTCGCCGTGCAGCATGGAGAAGATAGGCCAATGGTTTTCTTATGGGACAAAAAATTACATTGTTGCCAGTATTCGTAATCTCTTAACAATAGCACGTCGGATTTATTTTGTTGAAATGAAGTAGGTGTTCAGAAGTTCTCAGACAAAAATATAGCACTTTATTGTTAAGCGATAATTTGGACTTTCGCCCTAGAAGCCAGTACATCTTCTTCATTTTTATGTTCAATTCTTTCCTCTTTTTGTTAAGGTGGGTTCTCCACGTTAGTCGCCGATCTAAGTGCATACCGAGGTATTTTGCTTCTTCTTTAATTGGGATTTGTATGCCATTCAGCGAGACCAGGGGAGTGATGCTACGCTTTGTGGTGAATGTTACAGCTGTGGATTTGTTTTCATTAATTTTAATGCGCCACTTTTGTCTGAGTGAGATGACAGTAGTACGGTGTCGTCCGCGAATGTGGCTGTCACTACATTTTCGTCGCATGGGAGGTCTGCTGTGACGATTTGGTATAAAGTTGGTCCCAGGTCACTACCCTGTGCAACTCCCGAGTTAATTTAATATAGACTAGACTGGCTTTCTTTGTACTTGACCTGATAATACCTCTCGTTTAGGTAGGATTTAATGAGAAGATAGTATTGGTGTGGCAGAGACAATTTAATTTTGTATAATGGACCAGGGTACCAGACACGGTCAAATGCCTCGCTCACATCCAGAAATACCTCTACACAATATCTACGTTCTTCAAGATCCTTTTCTATAACGTCGACCACTCTGTGGATTTGTTCGTGTGGAGTATTGGCGTCTAAATCCAAACTGGTGCTGGGGAATTATCTCCTGTTTTTCTATTATGGGAGCCAGTCTCTTCAGTATTAGCCTTTCTAGAACTTTTGATAGTATTGGCAACAGTGTTATCGGCATATATGAAGTAGCTTCGTGAGCGGGTTTGCCCGGTTTTTTAATTAAAATTATTTGGCCAAATTTCCACTGGATTGGAAAATACTGGATCCTTATAACGCTATTGAAAATGTCTATTATTGCCATTATCGCCTTATGGGACTGTTCTTTTAATGGTTTGGCGGCAATAACGTCATGCCCCGGCGCTTTTTTGTTGTTTAAATTTTTGATTTCTGTTGTTATTTCTGCGGGTGTGAAGTGTTGTATTGGTGGGCTTAGTTTCATTGGAGCATTTAGATAATTTAAGATATCGTTTTCAAGATCAGGTGTAGCTACGGAGGGATGCGGTTGAAATATATTTGGGTGTTCCGCGAAAAACCCAGCTTTTTCTTCTTCAGTTCTTGCCCATGTGCCATCGACTTTGCGAATTGGTGGTATAGGATTTCTGGGACTTTTTAGTTTTTTGGTAGCTTTCCATAGTGTGTAGTCATTGTATTGGGAAGGAGATAGGTTACTTACATATTCGTTGAATGTTTCGTTTTCCATTCGCTTAATGAATTTTTCAGCTCCCTAGTTAATCTATTTAAGTTCTTTTTGTCATAAGGGGCCTGGTTTGCTGCCAAATTCTTCTGGCTCTTCTTTTATCGATGATTTTAGTTTTTATGTATAGTAGATAATTCTCAATGATTTCAGTTTTTTCGTGGTTTGGTGGCATTGAATAAAAAGCTGCGTGCCTTATGTTAGTTGTTAGGTGTTCAACCGCGGAGTCAATGTCATCCGCTGTTTTTATTGAAACGCTGATTATTGTATTGTCTGTTAGGTACTCTCTAAACATTTCCCAGTTCATGTGACTGGTATAAAGTGAAGGTTTTCTTTGCTTTGTGTTTACAGAGGTGCTGATTGTAAATATTATTGATGAATAGTCTGAAAAGAGGTCAAAGCACGGGTCCAGTTGCAATAGTTTCAATATAGGCCTTTTGTGACGTAGAAATCAACAGCATCAGGTATTTTATTTAAGTCTGTCGGCCAATATGTTGGCCAGCCAGTGGATAGCTGGTTATAGTTGTTAGCCAACATAGCCTTGTGTAGTTCCTGTCCTTTAGGAGTGGTTAGCCTAGATCCCCAAATTGGATTTTTAGCGTTATAGTCTCCGCCTGCTATAAACCTGCTACCTAATTTTTGGAAGAATGCTTCATATTGATGTTGTTTTATGGAGTGTCTGGGTGGACAGTAAATTGGTACTCCACTAGAGAACCATTGGGGCCTTTGAGGTTGATAAGAGTAGCTTGAAGGTGATCGGTTGTGAACTTTTCCATTTCATAATGGGGTAATTTATTGTTAATGATTATTGCAGAGCCTGCGTGTACTGTGCCGTCAGGGTGGTTTGTGTAATATGTTCGGTAGTTGTGGATGTTGAAGTATCTCCTGTCCGTGAAATGCTTTTCTGAAATCAAAAAGATATCGAAGTAGATATGAAAACAGCGGTTCTGGACCACTGCTCTTATGGGAAATCCCATGTTAAATTTCGTTTTGGTGCAGGTCTTTTTTGGGGGGTGTCTGTAATGAGTGCGAGAGAGAGGTACTTCGGATGGTTGATGGTGTGAGAGAGAGGTCCTTCGGATGGTCTGTGTGAAGTGGTTCTTTGTGCAGAGGTGGATGTGGTGGGGGTATTGTCAATGACCAGAAGGTGTAGTGGAGGTGTAAGAAGAAGGGTAATAAGTTGGTAGAGAGAGAGAGAGAGAGAGAGAGAGTGTAGATGGGTATGTGTATGCAACCCGCCGTACTTTTTTATAAATACGTGGGGATTCGACCCGTGGACCGTTGTATTACGAAGCAGAGATGATTTGCTCGCAGCCACCGAGGCTAGTTGCTATAGGATTGTAGTAAGTGGTATATATGTGCGCCCCTGAAAACGTCGCGAGAGTATGCAAGCAACCGGGGGGGTCGTGTATGCAGCATGGATGTACGGTGGTGTGCGTGCGCGTGCGTGCGCGCTGTGTTCATAATCATGCAGCGGCGGCAGTGGTAGCTATAAGATTTCAAAAATATAGGCGGGAAGCAATTTGATATCTGCTATCCCCGCTCCCCGCGCCGGATAGCTTGCTTAAGCTGGTGGTGAACTGATGAATAATTAAACTATTACCTAAAATAATAATAATAATAATAATGTAATAGTAGGTAGTAGTAGTAGTAGTAGCCAAAAGAATAATAACCAACTAGTATAGGTACAATGGGGGTTGGGGGTGGTGAGAGTGGGGTGTGTACTATATATATATGTTGTAGAGGGATGCATATGACGACAGGGGGTTGGAGGGGGTGTTTTTTCGTTTATTTTCCCCAAATTTCCACCCGTTTCGGAGATATTTGACATTTTAAGGATTTTTAAGGTGGTTTGGACTTAGAAAAATTTGCAATAAAATTAAAGAACTATAGTAACTATTAACTGGTATAGGTACAATAGGGGTTGAGGTGGTGAGAGGGGATGTGTGTACTATATATATATGTTGTAGAGGGATGGATATGACGACAGGGGGTTGTAGGGGGTGTTTTTTCGTTTATTTTCCCCAAATTTCCACCCGTTTCGGAGATATTTGACATTTTAAGGATTTTTAAGGTTTGGACTTAGAAAAATTTGCAATAAAATTAAAGAACTATAGTAACTATTAACTAGTATAGGTACAATGGAGGTTGAGGTGGAGAGAGGGGGGTGTGTGTAGGGTTTGGAGAGGAGCCGTAGTTGATACTGAGACGTGAGCAGGAGCAGTAGCAGCAGCAGCAACAGCAGCAGTAAAACAAAAGAAAATGGCCGGGGAAAAATTGTACAAGCGAATGTACCCATCATCATCATCATCATCATCACCACTACCGCCGTCCTCGCCCACCGCTACGGAGACAGCTGATGTGCTGGATGCGGCAATGGATAGATTGGCAAAAATGCAACACCACTTGTTGAATGCATCAAAATATCAGTTGAAGAAGGGTTGCTCTACAAAATTCATAGAAGTGGGCTTGGGGCCCGCTATGGGTAAGCAGTAGTACAAAAAACCTGTACGTATGTACAGACTAACATGTGTATCGTTAACAGATTTCAAACCTATCGTGCGGATTGCGAACAAAACACAGGTGGTGTACATTTCTGCACAAGATTGGTTGGAGCTGTTGAAGAGTGAAACTTTTATTATGAGCTATTTCAATGCGAATAGTGCAGTGATACCGGAAGCAATGCATTTTAGAGATTTTCACATCAAGTTCACGACAGCGACGACGACCCAAAGAAGCAGTAAGGTGGTTGTTATAAAATACCGATCGTTTGTAATAACGTTGGACTATGCGCTACTCAGAACGTTATTTGATGTGAAAACGATGGTTAATTTAAAACTAGAGTTATTGACCGAAGGATTTTTAAGGTTTGGACTTAGAAAAATTTGCAATAAAATTAAAGAACTATAGTAACTAGTATAGGTACAATAGGGGTTGGGGGTGGTGAGAGGGGATGTGTGTACTATATATATGTTGTAGAGGGATGCATATGACGACAGGGGGTTGTAGGGGGTGTTTTTTCGTTTATTTTCCCCAAATTTCCACCCGTTTCGGAGATATTTGACATTTTAAGGATTTTTAAGGTTTGGACTTAGAAAAATTTGCAATAAAATTAAAGAACTATAGTAACTAGTATAGGTACAATAGGGGTTGGGGGTGGTGAGAGTGGGGTGTGTACTATATATATGTTGTAGAGGGATGCATATGACGACAGGGGGTTGGAGGGGGTATTTTTCCGTTTATTTTCCCCAAATTTTCACCCGTTTCGGAGATATTTGACATTTTAAGGAGTTTTAAGGTTTGGACTTAGAAAATTTTGAAAGTATGAAACTGAATACAAATTTATTAAGTTTGCTGCTGCAGCTACTGCTACTGCCGCTAATACAATACTACTAAGAAGCAACACAGAAATAAAACAACAGCAATAATATGGCAGGCGGCTTTTTATTAGGGTAAATACATCCGTGCAGTGGCACGTCGCTTAGCAACAGACGGGCAATGTTGCATCAGCAACTAGTTAACACAGGCAGCCGTTATATGTTTGTGCTTGCTCGCGCTTAGCAACAGACATGAATGTTACATCAGCAACTAGTTATTTGCATATTGTAGACGGAACGCGCCACCAAGGCGAGACGATGACATCATGTTGTTCTCATAGTCGCAGAAGGTCAAGCACGTGCTAGTGAGGCGAGGCGAGGACAGAAGCAACTGGTTGTTTTCCCACAGGCCGCAGAAGGTCAAACATGCGTCAACTTGTTTGTTCTCGCGGTGGCGGTTCGGTTATGAGATCATCGGCTTGCATCGACACAAACACATGTTGCTATCGTGTTTGGTTTAGACATAAAATAATTCGCTTGAGCGTGCAAAATAAAACAAACAATTTGAAATTTAAAGCAAATATAATAAAAAAGAACCCTCCGATCACTGCTGCTGCTGAGGTACGTTATAATGTCCCCAAGGTAAAGAGCTTATGCCATCAGGAAGAAGGTAACGTTTATCATCGAAAGGGTCTAGGGCTTTCTTTTTAATTTTGTAGGTAGATACCTCGTGATTTTTAGATCGAATCGTGCTATGTGTGGCATAGAAAATTTGGTTGTGAAATAAAGACTCGTAGTAGGTTTGAAATTTTATACGTTTGCTTAGTGCGGTTCTACCGACACCTTTAGCTTTTTTGATGACGCAATCATTATTGTCATACGCAGTAAAGTAGGCGTCGTCGTCGTCGTTGCCGTCAGCGTCGTCGTCATCGTCGGAGTTAGGTTCATAATTGGGGTTGGGTTGGAGTCGTAACGAGTACATTTTTGCACGTAAACCTACAAAGTCGGTAACTATACGTCCGTTTAACTCGTCTTTAAATTTGCCAAGAACCTTACCATTAATCTGTGGAATACCGAAAGAATTATTAGGCGGATAGTCAGAAGTGTCAAAAGGAGCGTCACGCCCACAGTCTTCGATTTCCTTTCTAATAATTCGATAAATATCGTCCGTAAAGGAATACATGAAAGAATCCGTATCCATGTATAGTAACGTGGCTGGATTATTAATCTGACGTAAGATGTGCTCGTAATGAAAGGAGTACATAAGTAATTTCGAAAGGTCCAATATTGCCATGCCCAAATATACCGGTTTATTATAGCGCAACGAAGTTTTATTCAATTCAACGGCGACCATGTTCTCTTTGAAGATTGTGAACGATTTAAAATTTGGTTTAGCAATCAATTTTCGAGCGCGCGCCCAGGAAGTAGCCAATTCGATTTTTCTATGTTTGCGAATGTTTTCCATGGTTTTTCCAAACACGGCATTGTTCATCAATTTAAAAAAATTTTTCTCAAACGCGTTCCGTGCCATAGAACGGTGTCGGGTATTGAGGTCAATGTACTCCTTGAGCCAAGGTTTTTGTTTGAACTTGAGAATGCGATGAATTTTTGTTAATCGCAGACCGTGAGAAAGGCATTGCAATAAATTTCTAGCATGGATTACGTATTTGCTTTTGTCAAACGTGGTGGCCATCAATTTGGAATATTTCGACCCCGGGGGCTTTCTGTGTTCTGGACAAAATGGCAGTTGCGAATGCTTATCGTGAAAATCTGGCGGATATTCTAAATCAACTT
>JABXWE010103160.1:0-20315 GCA_014611495.1 Limonius californicus | reverse complement strand
AACGCATCCATTATTAAGCAACCAGACTTCTAAAGTTGTCACAATATTAAATCAAAATATTGTTCCAATCTGCCCTGTTTTGGAAACAATCTGCCATAATCTTAAAAGAAACTATATTGAAAATATTGGTTTAGTTTAAAAAGTTGATGATTAATGTTCCTCTTAACAGTAAATGTTTCATTTTGTAGATACTTTGTATTTGTAAATTAGGGATCCATTGATTAACAAATCAAGCACTAGCAAATAAAAGAATCAATTTCTCAATACGTAAGTTACGGAATGAAAATTGTTACATCACGCCGATTGAAATCGATAGTCCATTCATTGCACGACTATTTTAGCAGGCACTGCTGTAAGTAAATAATTATATCTTTCTGGAACGTGTTGGCAGTATTTAGATTAATTATCCCATGCAATATTAATCAAATTCAACCCGCTTTTGCTAATTTAAACTTTCGCTAGTATTAATCATAATCAATTGACATAACAACCAAAAAAATCGTATTGTTAGGTATTCTTGTTGGCATACTGTTTGAATAGAGTTTAATTTTAAATATTAATATAATGGGGATCGCATTTAAAATGTCAAAAAATTCCCCTACTTACTGTTGTTTAATAGATTTAAACATACAGACTTTCTAAATTTACGTGTAATTATTATAATTAAGACTAAAAATTAAAAACCAAACCAAAAGGATTTAGCATTCGAAAAGCAACCTTCAGGTCTTTTTTGCGCCCCGGCTTTCTCGTCTGACACTGACATGCCAAAGAGTAAACACTAAATGGGGTTCATCCTTTGATCTCCGTAATATTTCACCGATAAATTGACAGGCTTCGAACAAGACGCCGCTATTTTGCGCAAAAACTCTAATACATGTGTACCAGGTGCTAGACCACACTCGTGATGAGATTTCGTAATCAGACACTTCGGTGACAGATTTTTTCAAAGAAACGCGATCTCCAGCCGATTCGCAGAAGACCTAAAGCAGGAACGTGCGACGAATTATAACGCTAGAAAATTCGCCGGACGTTAATCGTCTCTGAAAAAATTGGATTTGTTGTTTTTATTGGTGCCACCCATAATGCCAGACTTTAAATTCTAATTTTCCCAGAAGGTTTTTTAAATTCCCCCGTACTTTACGCAGTGTAAGTAGGTAAAGACAAAGACAATGGCTGTTTAATTAGATGCAGAAGATCTAAAGAATGGAGAGTTATATTGGAGAAGAGCAGTAAAATGTAACTTTCTGCATGCCGGGCTGAATATGGATAGAACTATGCCAGCACTTCTACAGAAGGCGATCATTGGAATTCGTGTTGACAGAGGCTGTGGCGAGATATGGAGCGACTGCAATCACAAGAAGTGGTGTATGGAGATGTCGTTCACATAAAATTCAGAAAGTTATAGCCTCGAGTATCCAAGTTTTCTCCCAGCGCTGATAATCCGTCATTTACAAATTATACTCCCCACGAGCGGCGTGAAGCCATATATCACCCATTCTTGAGCTGCAAGAATGTAGGTTGAGTTCGAATTTCTCGCGAAAAAATTGTCGGTATTCAATTTTCATTTCAACGTTCATTAATTATAGCTACCAGCCGTTTGCTATTATGTGTTTACCTCCACGTATGTAAATATAACCTCATATGTCACATCGACCGGCGGAGGAGAAGGTATAATGCGTATATCTGCTTTCTACATCCGCATATTGTACTCATTAGCATCAAGATACCATCATGTGTTTCACTAAAGCAGGTGGATGAGGTCAAAGGTCCCTTTCTGAAGCAAAATATTTCAGCATTAGCCGGAGACGTACGTAGCTTGTCTAAATTTTTTGCTCAATTACAGACAGGGCTTTCGATTCGATTGTGGATTGATGGACCTGCCAACTGACAGGATTTCTTAGCGAAAGCTGCATCATGGGAACAACTTTGGCTTAAAATACAAAAACTTTAATTAACTTTTCTATTTTTTATAAGTATGTTTTAATTATTCAGGCTTTCTGGGTAAATTTTAGTTTTTTAAAGATACCGTTTGAGAAATTCGTTTCTGACAAGCAAAAAAGTTTAGCTATAATGTAAAATCAACTAGCAATAGCGTAGAATTTCTTTGACAGACAGAAGGACTATTATAATTTAAAATTTGCGTTCTATATTGTCCCGTAGCTACGTTAAAAGACGATCTTATAACTTACGGTTTTTGATAATAAAAAAATACAATCTTAGACCAAAAATACGGCAAAACCAGCCAAAGAGATATGTTGTGGGACGCTCAACCTCAATTCTCCGAAAACCGTCCGAACACGGTAAATCAATTTGTCAGGGGAACAGGTAATATGTAATTCCGTTCACCTATCTTCAACCTCAAAATTGAAATAAAGACGTACTGTCTGAAAGCTCGATGGATTTGTTTTACAGTAGCGATTTTATTTTTAGGTGTCCAGCATTAGTTTCCACGGAAATATAGTCCACAGTTTCAAATTTTTGATAATCGCCCCAAATTTCGGATAGAAAATAGGTGACCCCATGGCAAATTGATTTGACGTTTTCGGCGTTTCGAAGAACTAAGTTGTAGTGCCTGATTCGTTTTCGGTGGGCCACCCTGTATCTGGACTTAATTTAGTGAAATTTGTTTACCTTATTACAAGCTACCATCCTTTAAGAACATATTGCACACAACGTCGACGTTAGGATCTAATTTTCTTACAATCAGAACAATAACTGTGTTACCAATTTATTTTGTCGTGTTTTAAACGTATTATCTTTTACATTGGCTGCAGTTCGTTTTCCAGCGTTGAGGTGGCCGGCTCTAAGCCCCATAAAGAACTGGCGAAGGAATATTGTTTATCGTTGTAAAAAATATCTTTTAATTTTTGATTGCACGGCCAAAAAGGGGACAATGTGGAATATGAGAAACATAAGAAAAGAGATATGGAACATAAACACACTGTATGGAAAGGAAATAGCGATAGTGGAAGGCATGAAGGATTACAATCTACAGATTATAGGAATAAGTGAGACAAAAAAAATAGATCAGGGAAGTACAAATATATCAGGATGGAGAGCCAAAGAAGGAGTAAGCGTCATACTAAACAAAGAAGTAAACAATAGACTAATAAATGTTGAAGCAATAAATTAAAGAATAATAAAAATAAGTATACTGCTACAAGAAGTAGTAAACGTAATACAAATATACGCGCCAGTAGAAAGAGAACAGGAAGATAAAATAAAGGAATTCTATGAAAAAGTACAACAAACAATAGGCCAGCTGAGAGAAAAAAATTAAAAAATAGTAATCATGGGAGATTGGAATTCCAGAATAGGAAAGGACAAACAAAGAGGACTGGGCTATATGGGAGAATAAGGCGAAGAAATACAAAATACAAATGGAAGTGATAATTGGAAACACCCTCTGAAAACAAAAAATGGAGGATAGATACATATTTATAGCAGAAGACAGAAATACAAGAAGCATCATAGATATCATCACGTATATGAGAAACATGCAAGGCAGAAATAGGATCAAACCATAGACTAGTTGTAGCTAATGTGCAGATAGCAGAAATGGAAACAGAAGAAGAAACGAAATACACTAAAACTAAAATATATAAATTAAAATATGAAGAAATCAGAAAAGCATACCAAAAAGAGGTAGATAGATTACTAAAGGAGATAGAAATGACAGAAAAAGAATGGAACATGGATGAAAGATGGGAAAAGCTGAAACAATCCTTGTACCAAAAAGTAGAGATTATATGCGACAAGAGGAAAGTAAACTCCAGCCAAAAACGAGAAAACTGGTAGACAATAGACTTAAAGGAAAAAATTAAAAAGAAAAAATGAAGCGTAGAAGAAATACATTAAAACAAATGAGACACAAGACAAAGCAGACTATATAAGTTTAATAAATGAAGTGAAGATAGCAGTAAGAGAAGGAAAAAGAAGAAGTTGGGACAGAACTAAACGACGACTTCCAAAATAATAATAGGAAATTCTGGAACCGAATAAGAAATACGAGATGGAAAAAGAAAAAAGAAATAAGAAGAATGAAGAATAAAGGACAACAAGATAACGATTAAATAAAAGAAATTCTAGAAATATGGAAAAATCATTATACGAAAAAATTTGAACAAAGACTAAATGAGGGAAATGAAGGAAATGAAGAAATAGAATATGAGGAAAGAAAAACTAACAAATAAAAGAACTAACGATGGAAGAGATAGAAGAATCACTACGATATATTATAGCAGGAAAAGCAGGAGGAGCAGACAACATAGAACCTGAGATGATAGAGGGGTTGGGAGAAGAAGGAAAGAGGTTGCTGGTATTAATATGTAAAGAAGCATGGAAAATGGAAAGGATTCCAAAGGACTGGGAAACAACTTAATTCTACCAATCCATAAGAAGGACGACCATACAAGATGTGAAAATTATGGAGCGATCCGCCTGTCTTCAGTATGATTTAAAGTTTATACAAGAATAGTAGAGTAAATACTAAGAAAACAAGTAGAAAAAAAATTGGAAGACGAGCAAGCGGCATTCAGAGCGGACAAACAGACAAATGACAATATTAGCATTGTGAGAAACTTAGTAGGAAGAGCAATGGGCAGCGGAGAACAATTATACTTCACATTCGCAGATTTAAAAGCCGCATTTGATATGATTGAAGGGAAGTAATATGGAGAAGCCTAATTGACCTTAAAATAGATAGAAAATTAATACAAGTAATAAAAAGCGTATACCAAAATGTAACAGCAGAGGTACAGATAAATTGACAAAAATCAGAAGACTTTGAAATTGTGAAAGGGGTGAAGCAAGGAGACAGTTTAAGCCCACTGCGATTCACCATAGTAATGGATAGGTTAATAAAAAATACAAGAGGAAAAGTAGAACAAACAACAATAGGGTATAGAAACCTCACACCCACAAAACTAGATAGTCGCGGATGATATTGTACTAATAGCCAAGACACAAAGAAAAATGCAATGCATGGTAGATGTGTGGGAACAAAAAATCGAAAACCTAAAAATGGAAATCAACACAAATGAAAGCAAAATAATGATAATAAATGACAAAACTAGAACAGAAGAGGACAGAATAATGTTATGCAAACAAAAAACACTGGAAGAAATAACAGTCTACGAATACTTGGGTGTGTGATAGTGTGATAGCAAAGGATGGAAGCTTAGACCTGGAAATAGCTAAGAGAAGGCAAAGGGCAATGAGCATATACTATGCAGTAAATAAAACTATACTAGAGAAAAATGAAATAGACATGATCACAAAGACGCGAGTGTACAATGTAATTGCCGTACCAACGATACTATAGGCTGGTGAATCATGGGTGCCATTGAAAAAGCACGAATCCCAAATAAATGCTATGGAAATGAAATACCCGAGGAAAATAACGAGAAAGACAACATTTGACAGAGTAAGGAACTCACAAATAAAGAATATGACTAAACAAGAACCTATCATGGAAAAACTGGAGAATAGACAACTGATCTGGTATGGTCACCTAGCAAGAATGGACCCAGAAAAAAAGTGATAGAGACTGGAAAAGGAAGAAAAAGAAAGAGAGGCAGACCAAGGAAAAAAAATGGGGACAAGCAGAGGAAAAACCCTGAACAGAATGAAAACCTTGGCACAGTGGGAGTATGGAACCCAATCCGACGCCCGAAAAGGCAAAAGGATGTACGAAGAAGAAAAAGATTGCAGGTAGCTTTCGGATACCCTTAACTTTCGACTTAGCTCGTGTCATCATTTCGGAGTTAAATCCAGCATAATGTAATAAAGTAGGTAGGACCAAACTTTTAGTAGAGAATGTTTAAATCCCTATTCAAATGCGATTGCCAGTCAGCAGGTAGCATGTAATCTCTGAACAATAGCGTTGGTGCCTGTTGGTCTGTGGTCAGAGCCGCATTTTGTCTTTCTTGGCAATGGTAGTAGTATCCGGCGATGCAACTTTTTATTGAAACTGGGTATAATTATAATATATATTATAAAATGTTATAATAAAAGTGTCTAGGTAAGATTAAATTAATATTACCGGATGACCCACCATCTATTCCCTGAATATTGTTAATTATCTTAACCTTATAATGAGTGCTGTTGTCCACTAACGATGTACGTAAGCCTTTGGTTATTGTTCTCGGTAAGTTTAGTTCTAATTTTGGCCACTCGCAGTTACATCATGGCTTTCTGGAGACCTTTCGAAAGCGACGATAATAATCAAATTATGGAAATTGCAAGCAGTGGTACCCACGAAGTCATAGATGTTGTAAATTGTAGTAATGAAAGTGAAAGAATAAATTTAGGTGCAACACGCC
The DNA here is from genome assembly GCA_014611495.1 of Limonius californicus. Lineage (NCBI taxonomy): Eukaryota > Metazoa > Arthropoda > Insecta > Coleoptera > Elateridae > Limonius > Limonius californicus. Next base: position 13,992 of record JABXWE010103160.1, on the reverse strand, counting down.
ACCATCTTCTCGTTGAATACCTTAAAATGATTAGTGTATAATAATTTGGTTAGATGAAACATGGTATGATACTCATGACGTCATCAGTAAATGTTGGACTGATATATCAACGAAAACCGTCATAGATGTTCCACTTTCTGGAGGAAAGGTCATAATAATTATGCATACTGGTAGTGAAAATGGTTTCGTTAACAACTGTTTGAAATTATCAACTAAAGAGATTACCCCCTAGTTTTGCAAATTTAATCCGATCGAAATGATGTGGATCACTTTGAAAACAAACATCAGAAAAAGAAATACTTCTCCTAGGTTAAGCTACAATGATCTGGGTCTTATCGGAGATGCTGCTTGTGAAATTGATAAACATTGGAAAAATTGCGTGGAACACATCGTTAGGATTGAACAGAAGTATGCTACAAAATATGAAACCAAACCTTTAATAATTAATTTAGGAGCTGATTCATCTTCTGATACCTCAGAATTTAGTGTTATCAAGTATGACTAAATTAAACAAATAAAATAAAATGCATATTTGCGTTCAATAATATTAGAGAAGCGTTTCAAATGTGTATATTATGTAATTTAAAAATGAAGTATTATTTTAAGCATTTCTGGTTGTATAACATATTTATTTACCCATTTAAAAATTTTCCTGAATACGTTCTTGATCGCCTACCTGCAACGACCCTAACACTTGCAGCTTATCTTTAAGTTAACAGCTTATCATTCGCTACGAAACGTTTGGTTCAACTATAAGCCCAAATTTATACAGAGCCCAAAAACATATCTGCCTAAAACTATTCAGGCTAATAAACGTCCAACCAGTCACGCGACACATCAGGTCTAGCTGATTATGCTGAGTGAAACCCCCAAATCACAAAGCCTTATAATCCAAAAGTTAATCTTAGTCTTGACTCCTTCTAAATATGTTGTTTATTTTTATTACCTTATATTTCGGGGTTAATATATTCTACAGTGCAACTTATTAATTCTCCAAATAAATACGCTCACCTGATTTTAAGTATGCCATACCAATATTAAATATAATAGTAATAAATTAATGTCCTAATAATTAATAAGTCTAAACAATATCATTAACAGTGTCAACAGGTTTTTATATGTATTTCGATGTGATGTCATTTGTAACAACAATACAAATAAACATGTGTAGCTATGGAAACGATACACTTGACGTTGGTTTCGATCTCGACCTTGGTCTTCTATGCAAAACATTCGAAAAATGGCGAATTTAGAATCCAATTAACTCATACATTAACACTCGCAATACCATAATATTTCTTTAACTTTGTTTACCATAACTGGGTTAAAGTTGACCCAAAGTTGCTTTCATGTAAAATAGGAAGTTTTTGTTTCAGTATTTGTTTTTTATGAAGTACATTGACCACTCTAGAGTATTTTGAAACATTTTATTAAATTATTACCATTATAGTGATCAGAAATCTTAAAGTAATACATAGCTTTAATAAAAAATACAAATACAAAATAGTTGAAGACACAGGTAAGGAGCTTATCTAAAAAAAGATAAGGTACACAATTAGACCACATTATATAACACAAATAAATTCTTACTAACTCTATGGCTCTCCATCTTCGTCTTTCGAACATGTGGTACAATTTAGTTTGCGCTCCTGAATTATTTTGGTGTGAGTTGAACAGATGAATGTATTACACTCGTCGCACCTTGTAGAATATTTAGTGTCATTTCCTCTGCACAACTGACATCTGCCTCGTTTTCCTCCCATTAAAACTGTCTCACGTGGACACTTTGGCAAAGGTCTTCCAGTTGCTTCAATAGCTATACATGTTGATTTCTTGTATCCTCTTCCATCTTGCTTGATCTTATTTGCCTTCTTGTCAATATTTTCTTTCAGTAAAGCATTTGCCAAAGTTTCCAAGAACATTTTTCTTCTACTTTTCAAGGGAACCGCTCCATTCCAGTCTGGAAATTTAGTCGTCCATTTTACAAAAGCATTATAGCAAGCAATATCTAAAAAATTCATAAAAAGTCTGTAAGACCACCGTCTTGTAGCTCTCTTACATGAATATTCTCGTAGCAATTTATCTAACACATCCACTCCAATTTTGGTTTTGTTATATTGCAATATGATTTCTGGTTTAAATTTTTTATCTTCGCCAGCTATCTCATGTTCATGGTGCATCGTAGACAACATGACCACAAATTTCTTGGGAGTTTTCTTTGTGACGTATGATACCAAGGTTATATGCTCAGTAAACAAAAAATTTGACGAATATTCAGTTCTCAATGCAACGTCTAAGAGGCATTTTGGCAAATCTTTTCTATTCTTGCGTATAGTGCCCAGAAGTGTTAAATTCTTTTGCAGCAAATATTCACCAAGTGCTATATCTGTAAAAAAATTATCCGTAGTAATATTACGGCCGGATCCATTCCAAAACTCAGTAAGCGTTTTTACAACACGTGGTCCTTGGTTTACTTCTGGGGCATTCCCCTGCTTACCCAAGTAAACCTCAAAATTGCAACAGTAGAACGATTCAGCATCGCAAAGGGCCCAAATTTTGATGCCATATTTGACGGGTTTATTGGGCATGTAAACGCGAAATGGACATCGTCAGCGGAAGGATACCAGCTGTTCATCAACGGTACCCATGGCGGAAGCATTATAAAAAGTTTTGCAATTTTTCACTAATATATCAGTGACCTCTCTGATAGGGGCTAATTTGTCAGTTTCTTTCCTTTCTGTCCTGGTTGAAAAATCATCGAAGCGAATAAATCTCATTATTTCCATGAATCTATTTCGACTCATTGCAGCAGAATAGATGGGCCTGCTGAATGAAGTGTTCGTATTCCACAAATTCAATGGACTTTCTCGAGATTCTCTAAATCATCCTGCCAAGATGAGTATTCCAATAAATGCCTCAATTTCGATTTTATCGACATTTTCCCATGACCTTTGCGTCTTGTCTTTATTTTTTTGATTCCAGTCGTTAGTGTATGCCGTGCCTTTTTGATTTGTATAATTTACAACAATGTCAATTATTTCCGTTGATATAAACAGATGAAAACAATCAAGAACGGAAACTACACGGTTACTCTTTTGTGTTAAACCCTCAGGCCGTCGAAGAATATTATACGTGCGTTGTTTACCCTTGAAATTATAGACATACTTCCAAGAACGTCCAGCAAAATCAATATCGTTAGTAGTACGTACGGGTCCAGCATTTCTATCGTCACTAGCGTCATCATCTTCTTCTGGTACATAATCATCGTCAGAAATATTTCCCAAATTTTCTTCTACACTGTCCTGTTCCTGTTCCGATTCGTCACTTTCCCCCCCAATATCAACTTGAAAATCATCATCCTCGTCATCTCTCATTAGCTCGTTCCATAATTCTTCATATGTCAAACCTTTTTTAGACATTTTTCACAACAAAATCACAATGCACAATCATAAACAACCACTTCACTACGTTATAAGTATAGGTTATCTAAGTCAGCTGATTAGAATTCATGTGACGAGCTGCGCAGTGCCTGTGCGCCATGGTGAATATCACTGCTTCGTTGAATACCATAACCGGGTCACTCATGACCCAGTCAACTGTTTTAATGGTACTTTTTGATGGAAATTTATAAATGGCATTACACCTTAGAAAATAGGTGTGGAACATCACTATTGAGGCATTGCTGGATGGACTGCGCTCAGAAAATGTTTTAACAATAATTATTAAAAACAAAAACGATTTCTGGATCAGATCTGACCCGATCTTGGTATTGCGAGTGTTAAGTATATATTGTATAGTTTTGAATGGTTGTAAATTCTAAAGATTTCAAGGGCATTCAATTTACGCCCCTCTCCACAAAATTGGTAAATTCTTGTGTTGTTAATGTTAATCAATAGTTGTGTGTAGTTTTTCTGGGTGTTGGTATACTAGCGTATACCTTCCTTGTATCTGGTATCAACATTTGTAATTGTCTACCCTATATATACAGAATTAGACTGTAAACAATTTAATTTCTAAATACCTAATTTTATCAAATCTTTAGTCTACTTATTTAAATGTTTTATGGTGATAAGCGTCCTATGATATTGTGATATCCGTTTGTGTAGGTTTTTGTTATAAATAGAGTATTCAAGTTTGTTTTTAGAATTAATTTTTATGTTAAAGTCCAAAGAATTAACGCATCTGTTTTATTCTGTTTGTTCTGTAAATTTTGCATTAAGGTGACAATTACCTATTAACAAAGGTATTTTATCAAGAACGCATACAAACCATCAAAATATGCGGAACTGTCTTCGCATAACAGAGCCAAAATATAAGTTTCTCAGATTGATTTAATTTTTTGAAGTTGTATCTTCCATATGGCCCATAAATATATTAGCGAAAATTTCAAAAATTAGATGTGATCATTAAAAATAAAATAATTTTGACTTACATAGTCGAATCAATCCATTCCGTTTGGTTAATCCAACTTTTTTTTGCTAGAAATATTATTTAACATTACATTAGCTTCTGTAGGAAGTATCTGTGTAATCATATTAGTAACATCTGAATTAACGAGTTTACATTGCGATGGTAAACCTAAAGTGGACAACTTTCAGGTTTCGTCCAAAGAATTTTTAGCAAAATTTTTGATATATATTTAACTGTTAACTCTATAGGTAGTTTTGTACAACTTACCAGTTGCTTTTTGTTTAATCTTACAATTCTCTGCTTCTGTATTATAAATTTATATTTGCTTGATTTTCTAATAATGTCTGAGTGTAATTTGTATGCAAATACTGTTTATTAATTCTTTAAATCAATGTGCTTTGATTCTTCTTTTAACCATCTACGACTATCGTTTTTGATGATCTTCTCCACTACGTGATTCTTGGTTCTAGTATAGATATTAATATAGTTTGGAATATACTTCTTCCTTAGACATCCTGCATTAAACCAAATGTTTTGTGCTACTAATTCTTGTTTTATCATGACCTTGTATAATCTCACTTGTTCTTCTAGCGTAGTTTTATGAATTGGTTCTTGTAATATTGATAATAATTACAGTAGGTTGAAATTCTTAATAATATTAGTTAGTTTTATTTACGTATTTAAATAATATACATTTTAACAAAGTAAGACGATAAACTATTAACAAACCTACAACGGTTTGATCTTCTTATATATTTAGTATTATATACTATAATATGCAGACGTAGAAAACAGAAGTTTACCTGAATTTTAACATGCTGCAGTTTCATTCTCTGGCTTTATTATTATATTAAATAAAAATAAAAAGATTCATTAACACATTTACTTGAAAAAATTTAAATTTTAAATTCGTTTTAATATACTTTTATTATTTATTACATACACAGCAAACTTTGAATACGCTCTATAAAGAATATGCAAGAATTTGTGAAGTTACAGAGAACATTCCAAACAAGCTGTATTTAAAAGGACCGTACATTTTCAAAAAGTGAATTTAAAGCACTGAGGTTGCGCCTAAAGTATTTGTTTTAGAATAGACAATTTCAAGTACAAACAGTAATTTTAAAGGCTAGAGGTATAACAATGTTCATCTTAAAATATTGTTATGTGATTTTTAAATTTGCCGCACACTTTGGTAATTCCGTAATTTCATTTGCCGCTCCGTTGGAATTAATATCGCTGTTCTAATTAAATTCTTATTTTGGGTTACCATTTCGGTATTTTGTTTGGTCTTTCGAGGCTCTAGATGTGATCAATGGTTTCTTTGTGTGAAATCGCAAGCTTTGATTTCATCCGCTAAACCTTGAACGCTTCTGGGAATTCCGAGCGTCAAAAACAAAATTCCTTCTCGAACTTCTTGCATATGATTTCGCCAGGTTGTGCAATCTTTTGAGGGGAGAAGTAGGGTCTCCATTGCATTTTGGGTGAGTCCATAATTAGATCTCGAGGACTCCGGTTGTCCGTAAGCTCCATCATCGGCAATCGTAATTACGTCAAGTGCTGCAGGGGCGGCTCACGGGTTTTTTTGTGAGGGGTATCATTAATGTGTGTTCCGTTTCGCTGTTGTACCAAGGGGTATCTAACAGACTGTCGGCTATTGCCGGATTAATGGGAACATCTTGATTCAACCCCAGGAAAAGGCAACTCTTCAGTGAGTTGTAAAATCGCCTTTTTGGCGGATCATCGTCAAAGCCCAACGCCCGTGGTTCTGCAGCCATTTCATGTTATCGAAGGTTCCTGGCTACGCCTGTGTCCATCGTTTATAAATTGATATCGCCATTAATTGTGCCGTCTCTTCGTCAAGGTTGTGCCTGTCTGCAAAATTCAAGGTAAAAACTTCCAGTTTGGTGTTTTTTTTTGTGAAGCAAAACTTTCCGTGCAACTTGCAAAATTCAAACGTGTTAACCTTTGTTTTGGTTTTATTGATAAAAATAGTAACAGTGACCTGAAGCCACTGTTTATTTTGTATAAATAATATACAGACGTTCATTTTATGGTATTATTTCTGTAAACTTACGCAACTGGGCCAAGCAGTTATTGAAACAATTTAAATGTAGCATTGGCACCAGCGGCGTAGAGTTCTGTGCGAACGTTCGAAATTATTACTGTTTGTGTTTTACGTTATAAAGTCTCCTATCGTTGATATTTATCTTTGTATGTTCTGTGCCATTTTTTTTTGATAGTTCATTATATGTGTTAAAATTCCGCATGTCTTTTATTGCTGTGTTCTGAATATTTATGTAAGGATTTTGCAAGCTTTAAGATCTAGGTGAAGGCACAATTAAAGGTAGGTTCCATTCACGTGAGCTGTTGGTTTCTCGACCTTCCGCGAGGACCTACAAGACCAGCTGGAATTTGGAAGGTGGCGCCCACTTATTTTGACTCGCCCTGTACACAACTTGAAGTATTTTCTCGATAAGCGATTTTTACGAACTCCCCCTACTCCTCTGAGCAAGCCGCTGGCCTTTACCATCTTTTTTTGTTTGCGGGTCCAAGAAAAGCGCGTTTGGCCCGTAACAAATTTGGCGCCGTAACGTAAGTCTTTTTTGGACCGTAACAAGTGGTAGAAATCCGTTTTTAGGATCAACCAGTGGTTCGTTGGTAATATTTTTTTGACCTGGAATTAGTACTTGACGTAGTGGCCATTCCTTCTGTATATAGTGACACTCTCGTGCACGGCTGTCCCATTCACACAGAAAAAAACAGTATTTTGTATATCCTAGCTGAAGTCCAAGAAGAAGCGCTATCACTTTTAGGTCTCCACAGATTGACCATTATACTGGACGTGTTCTAGAAGACATCGCATATTCTCGTATGATTACTTCATATGAACGGCATGAGCTGTAGGTACAGATGGGTATTTATTGCCGTTGTGAAGAAAAACTGCTTTTAAGCTAAGTTTTGAAGCATCTATAAATAGTGGCCAATTGCTTGGTTCATGTTTATGTTCTAATGCGTGAAATAAGTTGTCAACATCCGTGCAATATACCAAAGTCCCTTCCAAAGTCCTTTTTGACGTTTTCGGAAGTGAGTTATATATTCGTCACCTTCGTGGAGATTCCATCCTTTATTCTCGGTGCTAGAAGTTCCGATTGTGATTTTGCTAGTTTTGAATCTCGAACTAAATCATTCAGTTCAGCCTGCGAAATCAGATGTGGTTCTACTGAACAGCTGGTGCTTTAAATAGTGAATCATTGTTGATTTCCTGTGCGAATTGCATATCATGAGTTGGACCACCGGTTCTTTCAGGTTCTTCTTCGACCAAACTCCAAGATTCTGGTGGATTTGGGATAGGAAGATCTTCACTATGTTCAACGGGCCGTAAATCTGATGGTAAATTGAGATACTGCACAGTATACTTGGACTTCGTTCCGATGCCCAGATGTTAGTGAGGCAAAAGTAGCAATCTGTGGCATGGTCTGCCTGTTCTCTCCACACCATTGGTACTGCAAAGCGCATTTTACGTTTTGTACCTTTCAACCAACCTGTTAACAATGTTACACAAGTCATGTGAGGAGCCCATGACTAATCTTTATCTCCTACTTTAACTCCGAAATAAAGTTCGTAAGCTCTTCGTACAGTGGGGTGAAAGTACGTTTTTTGGTTTAAAAGTTAGTTCGCCACACACATAACAAAAACTGTTACACACTGCCTAGGCATTGCATTGCACTTACTTGTTAATTCACTGTACAGTAATAAACATAAATCAAGTATGTTAGCAACGACTTTTCGCGGAACGACATAGGAAATGCAGTAACTTCATGAGCCGGTAAATGCCTGTCAATGCACAATATTTGATTTGGCGCGTACTCCTTGCAATTAATAGACAGGAATGAACTTGTCTTAACACGGTATATTCGTCACTGCTGGTACATTACACAAAGTGGGGCAATATGCATATGTTGCATACTTGCAAAATATAAATGCTTGTTACTAAAACTTCGTGGGTGATAGGCAAATTCTGTTTTAAATTTGTATTTATGGCGCCGAAATACATCAGAAACACCTGAAAATTTCCATGTCACAAAACGTGTGTTTAACAGTGTTATTGCCACCGTCTCGTGTGAAAGAAGCTTCATCGGTTCATAAAATATGCGGAAAGGTTGATTATTTTGCACCCAATTACAACATCTTAAACGAGCTTCAACACCATTATCTAGAGCTTAAACCCTTTGATAATGATATTGATGTAAGCGAGCACTTCTTATTATTCTGCAACTCTTCGCACACTTAAAGACGGATCTTCTTGTAATTAATCAAGAACTTGTTGATCATCGTTTATGAGTCTACAGACAACTCCTTGGCCGACTGCATGTCTTGCATTGAAAGTGCCATGTTCCCTCAGCTAACGATGCGAATTTTAAGTAAACTGCACGTGTAAGCAGTCTTTTATTGAGATATCTTCTACGATAAACTTGTTGTTCTGCTAAAGCATTTCCATCACACAGACCGTAAACATAGTAAATATCTGTACATTCTTCATTTGTAAATAACATTGGCATTGTGAATCACTTGTGAATTACGATGGAAATAAGGATACCAAGAAGAAGCCAATAACTTCAGTATCACAGTAATAAACTGACACGTTGCAAACAATAATTTGTTAAAAACGATGTTGAAATGTTACGAAACCAAAAACGAGATCATGGCAATTAAATCAGTATTTCAGAAATCCTTTGAATAAAAATTTTAGCCACATAAATTATGCAATAAACAATAACTCGTTAACGATTACGATTAGGACATATGTTTATAAGGACTTTTCGACTCTATATAAGTTCTGGAATTCATCCTTGAAATATTGCCGGTATGTTTTGGAGTTTGTTCAAATAATATTACGATTTAGCATTTCTTATATTTACGCAAAAGTTAAGAAATTTCATTAGTTTAGCGCAGAGTTTGTTCAAATATAAGCCCCATTTTGCATTTCTTATAATTTCTTGTAACTACGCATAAGTGGAGTCATCTCATTAGTTTAGCGCAATAATTCCCGACGATAAAATTAGGTAAACACGTTTCGCTTTAATAATAGCAACGCCGGAGCGGGCGTGTTCGCAAAGGGCTTCGGGCGCGGGTGCCTGGCGAAAAATAAAAACAAAGAAACAATAGAGTGGAGGTGCGCGGATATCAGGACCACTGCCGCCTCTACAGGGTGTTCCATCACAAGGGGGACGGACCAGCGATCAACATCGACCAGGATAACACCAAGGGTGCCTCAACAGCTAAGTGTCTCAGACCTAAGAAGCTATTGTAATTATTGGTAGTCTGTAGCAGTAGTTGGTAGCACTGGTTGTCTAATAGAACACTAGAAACGGGAGGGACGCGCTTTGCCACTTTCATCTCCTTTGATCCAGACTACTTTCACCGAAATTAGTCGACTATACTTTACTAATTATTCGATAAACTGCTTACTCACTTAGTAATGTTCTGATTGGTCCAAATTGGACACTCTGTAGTGGAAAAAAATACTGAGGACATTTTAGAGCTGGGCAATCGTTGCATATCGAAGGAAATAACGACTGGTTCACTTCGGAATCAGTTGGTTTCAATTGCTTACATAGCCTTCGATTTGATTCAGTTTACTCTCCTTAACTTTCATTAACTTTCAATTTCAATTTGAGTAGGCGCGCATATAAGGGAAGCCAAGTCGGGGAACGCAATTGGTCGAGTTTAGTAATATTGTTATGGCTAGGGAAAAGCAAAAGAACAGGACCTTTTCACAGTTTCCAGCAACCAGAATAGTTCCGGGGGTACCTCTGGGACTTTTGGATCGCCCATTGGGGGGTAGACGGGAGGAACTGGGAATTCGATAGGGGGGGAAGGACACATCCACGGAGGGCTACCCAACAGCACCCGGACAGCTACTCTCAACAGTAGGAGGCACGCAGACGGCCATGGAGCAGGAGACAGTACATACGAATAGCCACCAACTAAAAGTGCGGAAGATCCCAGGAGATCATACCGAAACAGACATGGGAGGAATGGGCCCGACGAAAGGAGGATATCCGAAGAGAGGCCAGAAGAATCTACGAACTCCTGGAAGAATCCGATCAAGACACGGCCGACGACGAACAGCCCGACGGAGACGAAGAAGAAGACAGAGCGTGAGGACCGGGAGTACAACGGAGCAGAACCGCAAAAAGTACTAGGGGGAAAGAAAACGTTGGATAGCTAGTCCTCCACTGCAGTGGGGAAGGTTAGGGAAAAGCAGAATGTTCAATCCCGAGGCAAACGTCCAACTAAGTGAAAACCGAAAGGAAAGCAGGGCGGTAAATCTTCAGTAGTTAGTTAGTCATTAGGCACCTAGGATTAGAGCAATCTGTTACCCTTATACATTAACTAGATAAGACTACGAACACTGTAAATCTCGATCCCCAAGCAATTAGGCTCAAAGGCTTAATCGCATAAAGGTCAGTTTCAATCAGCCAGGGAGTACCCATTAAGAAGCTATTAGCTCCTAGAAAACTAAGTCAGATGCGCTAGGTAACCTTAGAAAACGAGATAAATGAGAAATACGAACATTGTGAAACTTTGCTATCAAAGTTAGTAGGTTTAAATGATTAAGAGCATAACGGTCTCGGCTACGTACTCAACACCCATTGATGCGTTGTTTACTAACTAACCGGTGTTGCAGCAGCGGTGTCTTGCGGTGTGCATTGCAGACATGCTAACGTTGTGCAATGCCCCACCCAATCCCACCCTATCCCGTAAATTCCTACCCACCTTACTGGCATGGGGTGGGCCTGACGTATCCAGGATCGACCTTCGAGTCAGCTTCATGTCAGATGATGATGATGATGATGATGATGACAATTGCCCAGTCCATAGAGCACAGATAGTCCGAGGGTTCATTAACGCTTATGGCATAAATGTATTACCTTGGCCATCGAAAAGTCCAGATTTAAGCCTGATTGAAAATGTGTGGGGAAGAATGACCAAAGTAATGTACAGAGATAACTTTAGACCACAGAACAACGAAGAATTGCAGCAAACGATTGTAAAAGCATGGTACCAAATTACGCCTGAATTTACTAACGAATTGGTGTTTTCCATGCTCAGGCGTATTAGTAGTATTAATTAAATAATGCGTTTAAATACGTTGTCTACTTTGAACTAATAATAGGTCCATTATGATACCGAACGCAGTTTAATAATAGCCTCTATAATTAAATTGTTTTTGGTAACTATTTGGTTTTTAAGATTGGTGACATTTGCTTTCACTTTGTTCATAAAACGACAAACGTCAGATGTCAAATACATAACCACAAACTCTGAACTGTATTTATTAAATTTACTACAATCAAATATAACTTAAACTTAACTTTTAACAAATTAATTAAACAATTTTTCAAGTTATTTAAATTTTTCAAATTTAAACTAATTCAAATGTCAGAACAACGAAATTGATAGTTTGCCCGTTAGATGGCGACTGTCAAATGTCACTTGACAATTCGCCAACGTTACGCCCAAAAATCCTTAGATTTGGTAATGCAACATTTTTAATATCAGAAATTTTGAATTTCTACAAATCAGTAACTCAAAGTAGATAAAATAGTAGGTATATGATACTCATGATACTAAGACTAGTACTAGTCTTAGTATCATGTATGATACTCGTTTCACAACGGGCATTGCAGCACTTGTTCCAAACCCCCATGTGCTACAATAGGCCCTCTTATGAAACTCGTATAATAATATACTATTAGTTAATTACTTGTATAATCGTTTCTAATCATTAAAATATTTAATTTGAAATTATTTATGTTATTGAAACTTTAATTTTATTAAACTGAATGCTATTACCAACCCCAACAATAATTGTGGATAACCATGGTGATGATAACGTCCGCTTCACATAAATCATATTATCTTTAATTTAATCAGCATCCCGTTTACAAAGCAAAAATTTTGAAAAATTAACTATTCAGCGACGTGCGACTGTCCTAGTTTTTTTCGATCACGATGGTACCAAATTTGAAAGAAATATCTGTACACTTGTGAAAATATTCATAAAAAGAAAAAATAAAAAGTTGAACTTTAAAGCCCTATAAATGAAGGAAGGAGTTTCTATGTACACTACTCAAAAAATAAAAGTAGTCATTTCTTTTTGTTGACGTATTTTCATTAAGCTTTAAAATTTTTAAGTAAGACTTGGCATATCTATAAAGCTAATACTTGCCTAAAATACCCTTACATTTGTAAAAAATTAATTTACATTTAATAAAGTTACAAGCTGTTAAACGTGAACATGCTAAAAACTAAAGTGATTAAGGCACTTGTTATGCATAAACAATTCATGATTTCTATTGTTTCTGTCATTTGTTGATATGGCTGAACATCACCATCAAGTTCCCCAGCTACTTGGGAGACATTTAACTCCATTAGAAGTTACCACAGATGTTACATTGTTACAAGAAAGCTATTCTCAGCGTTATGTGGCTCGGGAGCTTGGGGTTGTACAAGAGACCATTTGGAAATTATGGAAACGTTACAGAGAGACAAATCAAGTTACGAGACGTCCAGGAATGGGCCGTCAAAGAAAAACGACTGCTGCTGATGATCGTTTTCTTCGTTTACAAGCACTTCGTAGTCATACATCCACTGCTCGGGATCTTCAAGAGGACCTGTTGCGTACTAGTAGCGGTAGAGTAAGTGACCAAACTGTTCGTAACAGACTAAAAGAGGCCAATTTAAGATCTCGACGTCCTGCAAAAGTACCAAAGTTATCTAGACAGCATTGTCGAATGAGACAACAATTTGCTAGGCAGCACGTCAATTGGCAACTTCGGCACTGGCTTCGAGTAATGTTTACGGACGAATCAAAATTTGGTTTTTCGGGGAATGATGGACGAATACGAGTCTGGCGAAGAACAGGAGAACGTTATTTACCGCAAACACTATAAAAAAGTGTCACTTTTGGAGGTGGTTCGGTAATGATTTGGGGCGGTATTTCGATAAATGGTCGCACAAATCTGGTAGTTATTCGTAACGACGCTATTACGGGGCAGAGGTACATCGAGGATATTCTAGAGTCTCATGTGGTACCCAGAGTACAAAACGATGGCCAAAATTTCATACTAATGTATGATAATGCTCGGCCGCACACTGCCCGAATTGTTACTCGTTATCTTCAAGAGCACAACGTTAGTACTTTGGACTGGCCAGCATGTAGTCCTGATATGAACCCGATCGAACATGTATGGGACTATTTGACAAGACACATTAGGCGCCGTCCAAATGTTCCTGTGACGCTCCAAGAATTAGAACACGCATTAGTTGAAGAATGGGAGAATATCCCGCAAGAAATCCTCCGAAGGCTTATTCACAGTATGCCCCGACGTTGTACTGCAGTTATATAAGCCCGAGGGGGCAATACTAAGTATTGATTGTATACAAATTTTAAGAAAAATAAGTTTTCGTAAAATTTTAAATTAATTATGAACCATTATTACCTTACTTTTCACTTTAGTTTTCCATATGATTGTGTTTAACACCTTATAGCTTCATTAATATTAACTTAAT
>JABXWE010103158.1:0-29019 GCA_014611495.1 Limonius californicus | reverse complement strand
GGTGTTGTATGCTGTGGTTGGTTTCCAGGAATTCTTCCGCGTAGCAACTTCTTGGTCCTGGGACGGACCGGGCTGGTTGTCTTGACGACGTTTCGGCAAAGTCACATTTGCCATCTTCAGGTCTTGTCGGATAACTTTCTGCTGATGCTTCTTGTAATACGACTGTATTACAAGAAGCATACATACATACATACAAGTAAGTAAATGCTGATAGAAAGAAAGTTTAGATGCCATTGCGTGCCATTGTAATATAAAAGTTTTCATTTAAATTGACCAATAATTGGTAGTTTCTTGCGATAAGCTTTAATTACTTCTTAATTGTTACATATTTAAAAAACAGAAAGAGCTAGTTAGGAGCTATTTAGGTAGAACTATCTGTTAGCTGTAGTTAGTTATGTATTATTCGGTAATCCATGTATAACCATGTACATGTGTTACAGTGAAATAGGAAGATACTCAAACATGGGAATTGTCATCAGAAGCGACCGATCTAAAGAATGATACTAATTATGACAACAACATCAAACTGGAATCATTACATGAAGAGTTCGATATAAAAACTGAAATCTTTAGTAACAGCGATGATCATGTGAGAATTAAACCTCTAAGAAGAGTTTTATCGAAGTGTATAATTAAAATTAGACTGTAGAGACATGAGAACTCATACAACGGAGAAACGTTTCAAGTGCAGTGCTTGTGACTTTAAAAGTGCACATAAGATTGACTTGAAACTACATTTGAGCACTCATACAGGAGAGAAACCTTTCAAGTGCAATGTCTGTGGCTATCAAAGTGCATTAAACGTTAACTTGAAGAGACATATGAGAACTCATACAGGAGAGAAATCTTTCAAGTGCAATGTTTGTGACTATAAAAGTGCACATAATATTGGTTTGCAACAACATATGAGCATTCATACAGGGAAGAAACTTTTTGAGTGTAATGTTTGTGACTATAAAAGTTCACATAAGATTGACTTGCAACGACATATGTGCATACATACAGGAAATATACCTTTTGAGTGTAAGGTTTGTGGGTATAAAAGTGCACGTAAGGTTGATTTGCAACGACATATGAGCACTCATACAGGAGAGAAACCTTTCAAGTGTAATGTTTGTGGCTATCAAAGTGCATTAAACGTTAACTTGAAGACACATATGAGAACTCATACAGGAGAGAAACCTTTCAAGTGCAATGTTTGTGACTATAAAAGTGCTTATAATATTGGTTTGCAACAACATATGAGCATTCATACAGGACTGAAACCTTTTGAGTGTAATGTTTGTGACTATAAAAGTGCTCGTATGATCGACTTGCAACGACATATGAACACTCATACAGGAGAGAAACCTTTCAAGTGTAATGTTTGTGGCTATCAAAGTGCACTTAAGGTCAATTTGCAACGACATATGAGAACTCATACAGGAGAGAAACCTTTTAACTGCAATGTTTGTGACTATAAAAGTGCACATAATATTGGTTTGCAAAAACATATGAGCATTCATACAGGGAAGAAACCGTTTGAGTGTAATGTTTGTGACTATAAAAGTGTTCATAAGATCGACTTGCAACGACATATGTGCATACATACAGGAAATGCACCTTTTGAGTGTAAAGTTTGTGGGTATAAAAGTGCACGTAAGGTCGATTTGCAACGACATATGAGCACTCATATAGGAGAGAAACCTTTCAAGTGTAATCTTTGTGGCTATCAAAGTGTACAGAAGGTTAACTTGCTACGACATATGAGCACTCATACAGGAGAGAAATCTTTTAACTGCAATGTTTGTGAATATAAAAGTGCACATAATATTGGTTTGCAAAAACATATGAGCATTCATCCAGGGAAGAAACCTTTCGAGTGTAATGTTTGTGACTATAAAAGTACTCGTAAGATCGACTTGCAAAGACATATGTGCATACATACAGGAAAGAAACCTTTTGAGTGTAATGTTTGTGACTATAAAAGTGCACGTAAGGTCAATTTGCAAAGACATATGAGAACTCATACAGGAGAGAAACCTTTCAAGTGCAATGTTTGTGACTATAAAAGTGCTTATAATATTGGTTTGCAACAACATATGAGCATTCATACACAGAAGAAACCGTTTAAGTATAACGTGTGTGACTATAAAAGTGCCCGTACGATCGACTTGCAACGACATTGAACACTCATACAGCAGAGTCACCTTGCAAGTGTATTGTTTGTGACTATACAAGTGCACATAAGATTGACTTAATACGACATATGTGCATACATAGAGGAGAGAAACCTTTCAAGTGTAATGTTTGTGGCTATCAAAGTGCATTAAACGTTAACTTGGAAAGACATATGAGAACTCATACAGGAGAGAAACCTTTCACGTGCAATGTTTGTGACTTTAGAAGTGCAAGTAAGATTGAGTTGCCACAGCATATGAGCACCTATACAGGGAAGAAACCTTTTGAGTGTAGTGTTTGTGGCTATCAAAGTGCATTAAACGTTATCTTGCAAAGGCATATGAAAACTCATACAGGAGAGAAACCTTTCACTTGCAATGTTTGTGACTTTAGAAGTGCAAGTAAGATTGACTTACGACAACATATGAGCACTCATACAGGGAAGAAACCTTTTGAGTGGGACTATAAAAGTTCACATAAGATTGACTTGCAACGACATATGTGCAAACATACAGGAAATAAACCTTTTGAGTGTAAGGTTTGTGGATGTAAAAGTGCGCGTAAGGTCTATTTGCAACGACATATGAGCACTCATACAGGCGAGAAACCTTTCAAGTGCACATAAGATTTACTTGCAATGACGTACGTACGTACATACAGGAAATACACCTTTTGAGTGTAAGGTATGTGGGTATAAAAGTGCACGTAAGGTCGATTTGCAACGACATATGAGCACTCATACAGGCGAGAAACCTTTGAAGTGTAATATTTGTGGCTATCAAAGTGCATTAAACGTTAACTTGCAAAGACGTATGAGAACTCATACAGGAAAGAAACGTTTCAAATGGTCAATGTTTCAAGTGTGGCTGTAAAAAATTCTTTATTAAACAAATGTTATAAGCGTTAGTCAAATAGTTTAATAAAAACACTTGAACTATTTTAGATTCTTATACAAGATGAATCAAAGAATAGTGTGGCAACTATTGATGATGAAGTGGTTTCAACTCCGTTAAAACAATTCACACAGCAAATAAAGTGAAATTAAAATTTTTGTAAGTTACATCATTGGAGATTGTAATGATTCTTCCGTTGTTCCCCAGCGCTTCGGCATTTTTATTTCTATTCATGTGTTACTTTGATAAGTTGTGCAACCTTCTGCTGCCATTTGTGTACTGAACATATTATTTAATAATACTAATACTAAAAAATAAATATTAAATAATTAAATTAATTTATATTGTATTGTACTGTATTGTATGAAAGTTCTCAGATGTATGTAACTGGCTAAGCAGTTTATGCCTTTTATTTTTATTGCTATTGTTTTGTTTACAACTGTACAAACCAATTTTTATTTTATCTAGTATATACATATTCATAACCAACGTAAATAATCTAACACTTGTGATACGTTTGCCTTCCTCCTTGGTGTATATTATGTTACCAACTTTGAGCCAAGGGTAAAGCTTTCCCAAGGCGAGTTCGGTTCACACGAGCTATCGATTCTTGGCCCTTTCACGAGGCAACCCTCTCATATCACAGTTACATCAGGTTTGACATTAAAATGCTGGCGAAGTCATCCTTGTGTACAGGCACCCAAGAAACTGCGACTGGGGCTTCTATTGAGAAAACCTATCAGAGAACCTGGAGAAATGTCCATGTAGGGTAAGAACTACCGCTGAGTGGGATATGATGGTAGAAACAATCAGGTCAACCATAATTGCTGCCTACCGAGCTGCACTGCCGCAGTAAAGAAAATCTCCAGAAACGTTTCGTGGTGGAACAGAAGCCTCTCGATGTGGCAAGTGAAAGCAAGCATTCTTTACAACTAAGCAAAATGCTAAGATGAGTGGGATTCCTACACGAAATCCCTGACTAAATACAAGAGATACTCATGGGGGGGAACTGCAGGGAAGTTAAAGACACACCCGAATGTGTCAAATTCCAGAGAATTTTAGCTAAAAACAGAATGAATGTGGTAGGAACTCTACAAAAGTCTCCAGGAGAATATACCCAGACCGTGGACGAAACTCGGAAGACGTTATTCCCAAGCAAAATCCTACCGATCTGTTAAGTCTCATTTTTTTTCTAAAGACGTTGAAAAAATGATTGATAGGCACATTAGAGATGTTAAATTAGAAAGACTCCCTTGCATCAATACCAGTATGCTTATCAAACAGGAAAATCCTGCGAACTGGCCCGTCACGAATTTACCAGCACAGCAAAGACCACCCTACAAGCCACGAACCTAAAGGCCTTTTTAGACATTGACAGAGCTTTTGACAACACCTCATTCCAATCAATCCAAACTGCAGCACAGCACGGGGTATCCCCCCGATACACTGTATCTATGGATAGCAACCATGTTCAGAAGTAAACAGATTAGCACCTCTTTCAATGATGCAGCCGTCAGCAGAGACTGTATGCAGGGGGGACGTTTTATGGCCTCTGCGAGAGGAGAAAGGGATATACGCACAAGGACAAGCTAAGCAAGACACAAAAGCTGGCCTGTGTAGACATAAACAGGGCTATATCTACAACACCGACAAAATTTGAAAATGGATAAATAAATATGTTATACAACCAGAAATATATAAAATAATACTTTATTTTTATATTACATAATATACACATTTCACACGCTTTTCTAATATTAAACGCAAATCTACATTTTACTTTATTTGTGTAATTTACTCAGACTCAATGTCACTAAATTCTGAGCTGTCAGAAGATGAATCAGCCTCTACATCAATTATTATTAAAGGTTTGATTTCATATTTGAGAGCATACTTCTGTTCAACCTTAACTATGTGTTCCACGCAATTTTCCAATGTTTATCAATTTCACAAGCAGCATCTCTGATATAACCCAGAACATTGTCGTTTAACCTAGAAGTATTTCTTTTTCTGGCGTTTGTTTTCAAAGGGCTCCATATTATTTCGATCGGATAAAATTCGCAAAAGTAGGACGGAAATCGCAAAACATTATGGCCGTTTACAAAGGCAGTTTCAGCAACAAGATATGATTTTTAAAAATTCTGTTGTTATATTAGTTTTAACAAAGTTGATTCAGTTTTCACATTGCTAGGAATAGAAATATTATTTTCATTTAAAAACTGAATACCTACATAATATGTGCTTTTTTGGATAACTTTTTAATTTGCTGGAATGGTAAGATGTGTTATCCATCGCAATCGCGCTGTTTGCCGGAATGTTTGGAAGTAAAAATGTACAAAACCAATTTTCAAACATTTTGGCGTTCATATCTTGGTGGAAATCTGCGTTGGAGCTGCTAGTGTTTTTGCTGATAATTTCAAGGGTTGTTAACGAAACCATTTTTACTACCAGCATGGATAATTATCATGCGCTTTCCTCTAGACGGTGAAACATCATGATGGTTTTCGTTGAATGATCAGTCCAACCTTTTCTGATTATGTCACGAGTATCATACCATGTTTCATCTAACCAAATTATTGATCAATTTTGCCTACGGTATAATTTAATCATCTTAAGGCAAGCATATTGTATTTGCCTCAGCATTACAGAACCCGTTAAATAACGCCGCCTGATTAGTCAGGGTTTACCCGAGTTGTTCAAAAGACACATTGATTGATATAATTTGATTTTTCTTAATAGGCCATTACTTTATTTGTTTGATTGCTTGTAAGTCGTGAAATATAATAAAAATAAATGAGTATGTTGTTGAAAAAGGTAAAATTAGTTAGGTACAGTAAAAGAACCGCAAGATGCTAAACAAGATTATAACAAAATGAAAATGTAAAACATTAAAAAGAGTAAATAAGTTTTAAAAGTTTATTAAGAAAGTATATTTTTTACATAAAATTTCTACAGTATTGTATTAATTTATTAGGTACTAATATATACCATTTTATTCAGCAGGTCGTCGATACATATAAATCTTATGAATACTATAACTAGAACTATAACAGACGATAACAATTTACAAAATATAAAAGTAAAGAATGGTATATAGTTTTAGTTAAAGTTAAGAAATTAAATTCCTAATGGAGTATTGCATTTGACTTATTTTTTTTTCACATTTTCTGAAAGATCATGTTTCCTTTAAATTTTTCTGTTTTCGGATGTAGGAGGTCGACTGCTATTAAGTCTTTTACATCCCTTCGATACTCCATTACACCTTCTTGATATTGATGTAGATTGAACCTTGATTAAACCCCCTTTCTTCTATGGAACAGGCTATTACTTTCACACCACAACTGTGGTCCTGGGTAGAAGGTCATGAATACCACTTAAATTATTGTAATTACAATACATTGTTTTGAATATTAACATCACTTTCAGTATCGCAACTGTCCATTGAATATGAGGTGTTGCTATTTGAGATGGCGTCATTCGAAGACATGTTGATATTAACTTCAGAATTCTGACTGTCATTTGTTGGTTTTAGACCGTCAAAAAATGACACCTCTGATTTTAGTTCATTATCTTAAGCTAATTTTGCAAGTGTATTTACCGCTTGTAAAGGAGGAGCATTGGGCAATAATTTTTTTAAATATTGTTTCTAAGATATTGATTTTTGCAAAAAGCTCCCTGCAAACCACCATGGCAGGTGCTTAGACCCAAGTTTGAATCAACCTCATAAAATATATTTTTGGTTGTGAGACTTGGAATTGTAAAAAAATATTGTCCAATGTAGTTATTAAACCAACATTAAAATTTGAGTTAGATTTTTCTAAAAGATTTAATTTATAAAATGTCTTTACGACCACTTGCAAAATTCAATAGGCGGAATTTGGAATATTGTTCCCATATAGAACAGCAGTAATCAACTAAAGCCACTGCATTAAATGCTTTTGTCCTTGTAATATATCTTTCATTATTCTCATAGTGGCCTTGGAATAATTATTGGTATTATGTCCTCTCGTCATTAAATTTTGTCTGAAACATAGCCCCCCATTCCTGTTTAAGTTTTAAAAAATCTTCAAATCTGTTTTGTAATTGGACTTAATATCTGAATTTAATAAGTTGGTTACAAAGACTTCAAATTCATTCCCAGAAGATGCATACATGACCTAAAAATATAACAAATATGAATAAAACACTTCACGATACATAGAAGGAAAAAGCTTTTTTAATAAATTACAAATCCAATTTCTGTACACCATCTACCTATAATTCTTGATTAGCCAAATTATAGTAAAATACTGATAACAAAAACAGAGAAAACCCAACACGCCAAAAACCATATATAGATTCATTTTTAACTTACAAAGAAATAATATTACTTGCCTTCCTGATTCGTAGCCCTGATTTGTAAACAAATCCCTCATTAGCAAAAAAATTTCCTTTTTTTTAAATAATATACCTATGGTTACTTAATTTTTTAAAATCCTTCATGTAAGTTTGTTTTATATCTCCGGGAATTGCATTTTTCACTGACATTAACCAACGCCATTCTGCGTAGGCAACATGGAAATGGCAAAACAATTGTCGTGATTCTGGCCACACTCATTTCAGGGCATTTTTTTCTGCTGCTGAATCATAAAGGCTGCAGGATGCTACACAAAAATACATAATATAATATAATCTTAATGTGCGAAGTAAAACAATAAAATGTTACCTCACATTCACCAAAAGCTTTATTATTGAAGTTTTTCAGTAAAGTAAACGCTTGCTTATAACTCTTTTCAGTTTAGCCCTAATGAATTAGCATACATATAGGAAGAGCGCCAGCTTTTGATGCTGTCAACATTATTGCGAGAGTAGAATGAGTGGCATCTACACTGCAAGTAGAATCAACAAAAATAATTTCTCTCGAGTAAATAAGTTCTTGACATCTTACCACCAAAATTGCCCAATGATGTTGGTGTTCTTCTGTTGTTTGGATTGTTGTACCTACAAATTACAAATAAGTATGGTGTTATTAATATTATTAGATAATAAATATTAAGAAATCTCTTCATACCTATCATCATTCCAGAAGTTTTTACCAGCAGCGACAGATTGTGTTTGAGCCACTGCTGTTACAATAACAATACTATTACAGATTATTATAAAAAACCATTTAAATTTAAACTCTTAGTGCAGGTAAGAACGCCTGCTTTAATAATAATAGTCATTTATTTCAATAAATACAGACAATTGGCTTTAATTTTTTAAACTTAATATATGTAGGTAAGTACTAAATTAATTTTTAAATTTAACCCTTTTTCTTAAATTATGCCAACCTTGTTTGGCATAATATGATTCTGTCTCCTTAATTTTTGCTACACTATCCATTAAGACTACCAAAATGCTCTTTTCTCCAATTACTAAATAGATTTTTGACCATCTTATATGTCGGATTTACTCGGGCATTAGCCGCTACTTCTGGCAAATTAGACACATTGCTTAAAAGATTTGTATTCTCATGTTATTTAATGCTTTCACCAACTCCTAGTCCATCTTCAAAATATCTAATTTATTGTTTTCTGGTTTCATCACCCATTCTTAACAATTTGAGGGATCTGCAAGTATCGACTGCATGATTATGAGTAATATTCATCTTAACAATCCCTGTCAAAGGTGGGTCTTCTTTTAAAAATAAGTCATTCTTTCGTGTTGCTTTGCTACACTTTTTAATTTTAATGTCAATACTTGATATACAACTAGTATTTCTTTCTGAATCCTTTATTCTTTTGTTTCTTGCAGCATGTTGACAAACAAAACACTTATACACTTGCACTAATCTAAATTAATAAAAAACTTAAATGATGACTGTACAATGGCATTAACTCAAGACAAAATCTACCTTTGGGGATTATAAACGCCGTTCTTAACGATCCAATTTGTATTTGTTTTTTTTTAATACTCCTCAACCATTTTAGACCGTCTTTTTCACAAACAAAATTTGTTCACCGGGCTGAAGTTACATACGTATTTGGATACGTATCTGACGCAAGTACACTCTGAGACACAAGTATTTTTAAATTTTTTAAATTTTCGTTTTTAAGCATTTTTAGCGTGTTTTAAGGACAGTGGACCCAAGATTAAGTACTTATGAAGTTATTAAGTGCATTCGCCGTCACCTACGGCTTCCATAAGCCTCCAGGTGACGAAATAAATATCAACAAAAAACACAAAAAATTTTCAAAAATTTTTTTCTCGAATTACAGGACTTCTCCTCTCTAGCGACCCCATCCACACCCTAGAGGGGACCTTCCTTAACAACTTGTACCAAGCCGTTTTTCAAAAAGTGTCGGAAGTTTCCTTTAAAATTATTTGCTGCGCTTCAACGGGAACTATCGCCAACATACCGATATCTTTGTATTTCCAGAGATTGATGACATAAGCATCATTTATACAAGAATGAACTAACAGGAGTTTTGCCAAAATTTAATATCATAAGACATGGCAAAATTATCTTTTCATAAATTACCTAGTTATTTCTCTTTACCCCAATAGGTGGGGTAAACTGGAATAAGCACACATTATTAAATAATACTCAATAATTTTAAATTGTGATCGCTTATCATTCTAAGATTCCTCCTGTACATTCCCAAAGACACTAATAATAATGTCCATGGCAGAAAAACAACTAAAATTAAACTTTATGCAAAATATTATTTTTTTAATTTTAGCGATTTCACTTTACCCTTCTTTCTCCTAAGTGAGAAACCTAAAAACATCGGTTATTCTGACGCGCAAAATAACCAGTAACAAAAATTATACAAAAAACAATTTGTATAGATAATCCCAGTAGTGTACGGTAATATGGAAAATTATTTTTTAAATTTTTTTAGAAAAAATGCTGCTAAAAACGATCTAAATACAAGACACGTGTTAACGACAAACGAATGTTGTAAACAAATGTCGATATTTTTAATATGGTCTATAACCAAGTTGACAAGGGTCGTACTTATTTTTGTTACTGTGCAACAGTCAGCCAAGAGAGAGAGTAAACAAACTCTACACTATTCTTTGATTAAACTTGTATAAGTAAGTATTCGTAGTAGTTCAAATTTCACCATGACTTCTCTTTAGTTAAGATAACCTAAAAGTATGAATACTACTAATACTAATTAAATTTGTAGTGTTTAGCTTTTCTACAATATAGACGATTCAAGCTAAGCAATACGCCCTCTGGCGGAATTGTGATGAACTCCTGAAACACAGCGCTAGTGACAATTTCAATATAATCATTTGGTTTTAATAAATTATTGTAAGCTGCATTCGTGTATTATAAAATATATTTAAGCAACTAAAACGTCAATACTTGAAGAATCGAGTTTCCCCAAAGAAGGAAAGCAATGACAAAACGTTTTGCGTGTTTAATTGCGATTCTAAAAGCAAAAGGTGCCTTAACCTAGCTGTTCATTATTTTCCAAAAGCAGGAGCGAGAAATGTTGCAGTAGTGAACATATTTGGCCCAACTGAAATAATTGACCTCAGGATCTTTTAACCATTCGGGATAGAATCATTCAGACTTTCATTAAGTTGAAAAATAACTCGTATGTTGTTTTACGCCTATTGTTTGGTGGTTCATCTTCACAAACGTGTAAACCCATATTTTATACTATGTTGAATGTTCTGTACGTAGTACTTAGTCGTACAATTTATTTTCCTAGTCGTGATGAAATTTTAGCAAATCTACCTACATGTTTCAGTAAGTTTAAAAATGTTAGAGTCGTTATTGATTGTACAGACATTTTTTTACAATGTTCTAATTGTCTGTGTTGTCGAATTCGAACTTACTCGCATTATAAATAATATAATATAAATAATAATTATATATAAATTATTGTCACTCATAATTACGGCCAAAATCGAACAAGAACAAAAAATACACAAATTCACTAAATCACTACACCGCGCAACGATTTATTTACAACCTGCTGGCGAGTGAGACTGTGTTTAACCTAAAACAGCTGATTGTGTGCGCGCGGGAAAAGTTAATTTGAATCGCCTATAAGTGAGCGATTTTCGTATATTTAGGTTTCTTAATTACAATTTAATTGATTTGAATTGTTTACTAGTCTATCCTCCTAGGATAATAAAGAGACAGATAACAAAGAACAACTGTTGATTACAGAAAAACGCCTTCATATTAGCATGGAAGCAGCATTCGGCGGGAGTGAAGATGACAAACCCGATGTCGCCAGTGTGGATTCGTTATCCAATTTTTTGGTTTCTATATGCGATATCTCACATCAAACCAAAATCAAGGCAGAATTATCTCAGAGCGAGTTGGAAACAAATGGTAAATATTGATTGCATGCATACATAAAGTAAATCACAAGTTAAATAATACAAGTAAGTAAATGCTGATAAAAAGAAAGGTTTAATTTTTTTACAAAGCCTGCCATTGTAATATAAAAGTTTTCATACATATTGACAACCAATTAGTAGTTAAATGGGATAAGCTTTAATTATTTCTTAATTGTTACACATTTAAAATAGAGAAAGAACTATTTAGAACGACCTTGTGTTAGCTTTAGTTACATAAATATTATTTGGTAATCTATGTACAAGCATGCACTTACATGTGTTACAGTGAAAAAAGAAGATACTCGAACATGGGAATTGTCATCAGAAGCGGTCGATCTAAAGGATGATACTAAATATGACGACATCAAACCGGAATCACTACATGAAGAGTTAGATATAAAAACTGAAATCTTTAGTAACAGCGATGATCATGTAAGGATTAAACCTCATACAGGAGAGAAACCTTTCAAATGTAATGTTTGTCACTATAAAAGTGTACTTAACGTTAACTTGCAAAGACATATGAGAACTCATACAGGAGAGAAACCTTTCACGTGCAATGTTTGTGATTATACAAGTGCACAAAAGGTTCAATTGAAACGACATATGAGAACTCACACAGGAGAGAAACATTTGAAGTGCAATGTTTGTGACTATAAAAGTGCTCGTAAGATTGATTTGCAACGACATATGTGCATACATACAGGAAATACACCTTTTGAGTGTAATGTTTGTGGCTATAAAAGTGCTCGTAAGATTGATTTGCAACGACATATGTGCATACATACAGGAAATACACCTTTTGAGTGTAATGTTTGTGGCTATAAAAGTGCTCGTAAGATTGATTTGCAACGACATATGTGCATACATACAGGAAATACACCTTTTGAGTGTAAGATTTGTGGGTATAAAAGTGCACGTAAGGTTGATTTGCAACGACATATGAGCATTCATACAGGGAAGAAACCGTTTGAGTGTAATGTTTGTGACTATAAAAGTGCTCGTAAGATTGATTTGCAACGACATATGTGCCTACATACAGGAAATACACCTTTTGGGTGTAAGGTTTGTGGGTATAAAAGTGCACGTAAGGTCAATTTGCAACGACATATGAGCACTCATACAGGAGAGAAACCTTTGAAGTGTAATGTTTGTGGCTATAAAAGTGCTCGTAAGATTGATTTGCAACGACATATGTGCATACATACAGGAAATACACCTTTTGAGTGTAAGGTTTGTGGGTATAAAAGTGCACGTAAGGTCGATTTGCAACGACATATGAGCATTCATACAGGGAAGAAACCGTTTGAGTGTAATGTTTGTGACTATAAAAGTGCTCGTAAGATTGATTTGCAACGACATATGTGCCTACATACAGGAAATACACCTTTTGAGTGTAAGGTTTGTGGGTATAAAAGTGCACGTAAGGTCAATTTGCAACGACATATGAGTACTCATACAGGAGAGAAACCTTTCAAGTGTAATGTTTGTGGCTATAAAAGTGCACATAAGGTTCACTTGAAACGACATATGAGAACTCACACAGGAGAGAAACCTTTCAAGTGCAATGTTTGTGACTATAAAAGTGCACATAAGATTAGTTTGCAAGGACATATGAGCATTCATACAGGGAAGAAACCTTTTGAGTGTAATGTTTGTGACTATAAAAGTGCTCGTAAGATTGATTTGCAACGACATATTATGTGCATACATACAGGAAATACACCTTTTGAATGTAAGGTTTGTGGGTATAAAAGTGCACGTAAGGTCGATTTGCAACGACACATGAGAACTGATACAGCAGAGAAACCTTTCAAGTGTAATGTTTGTGGCTATCAAAGTGCATTAAACGATAACTTGCAAAAACATATGATAACTCATACAGGAGAGAAACCTTTCAAGTGCAATGTTTGTGACTTTAAAAGTGCACATAATATTAGTTTGCAACGACATATGAGCATTCACACAGGGAAGAAACCTTTTGAGTGTAATGTTTGTGACTATAATGTTTGTGACTATAAAAGTGCTCGTAAGATTGACTTGCAACAACATATGTGCATACATACAGGAAATGCACCTTTTGTGTGCAAGGTTTGTGAGTATAAAAGTCCACGTAAGGTCGATTTGCAACGACATATGAGCACTCATACAGGAGAGAAACCTTTCAAGTGTAATGTTTGTGGCTATAAAAGTGCACATAAGGTTCACTTGAAACGACATATGTGCACTCATAAATGAAAGAAACCTTTCAAGTATAACCTTTGTGGGTATAAAAGTGCATTTATGAGAACTCTTACGGGAGAGAAACCTTTCAAGTTCAATGTTTGTGTCTTTAAAAGTGCACGTTAATTTTACTTACAATGACAAATGAGAATCTATACAGGAAAGAAACCTTTCAGATGTTTAAGTGTGGCTGTAAAAAATTCCTTATTAAACAAATGTTATTAGTGTTTATTACTTAATATATGTATATAGTTTATTAAAAACACTTTGCCATCTAGTAACAAATCTGAGGTGTGTCAGAATATTATTTTAGGTTAAATGATTTGGAAAGTGATTCCGTCATTTGAACTATTTTAGATGCTTATACAAGATGAATCAAAGAATAGTGTGGCAACTATTGATGGTGAAGTGGTTTCAACTCCGTTAAAACACACAGCAAATAAAGTAAATTAAAATTTTTGTAAGTAACATCTTTAATTGATATTGGAAAAGCTATAGTTTCGTACTGACACATTCTCGATATCATTCAAATGTTTTGAGAACTTTTTTTATAATAAATTTAAAACCGTGTGTATATTTATATGTATCCTGTAGTATATTTTTAAATTATCTTTTTAAAGATACCACATAAGTATACGTTTTATTTATTATTATTTATTACAGGTGTTTCGACTGATGTGGTGATTAACTCCCTATTACAATGATATTACATCTACATTGACATTATTATATGGTTACATTACAAATTTTTTGAATAGTGGTCTGTCTGTGGTTGATTCCATGTTGTTGCCAAAGGCTTCCCCTAGCGTGTCTGGAATGCGACATATTGCTGTACTTTCTTTAATGTCTGTTAGTTTGTTGTTGAGTTCTATACTTTCCTTACTTCTTTGATGTCGGCAGTTTTTGTATTTATAACACATTAAGTGGAATACATTTTGATAGATGTCCCGGTGGGTTACACTTTTTGGTTACGGAGTTAGTTCTATGTTGTAGATCGGCTCCTTCAATATCCATGGAGAGGTATTACTGTAGGTTTTCTTTTGGATGTTTAGGATAGGTAGTTGGAAGTTGTTGGCGTATTTGTGTATTGTTGTGTATATTAATATAACAATTGACTATATCAATTTTAATCAGTAGTGGAGATTGCAATGATTCTTCGGTTGTTCGCTAGCGCTTCGGCATTTTTCTTTCTATTCTGTGTTACTTTGATAAGATGAGCAACCTTCTGCTGCCATTTGTGCACTGAACATATTATTTAATAATACTAATAATAATAAATAAAAAAAAATAAATATTAAATAATTAAATTAATTTGTATTGTATAAAAGTTCTCAGATGTATGTAACTGGCTACGCAGTTTATGCCTTTTATTATTATTACTATTGTTTTGTTTCCAACTGTACAACCCAATTCTTATTTTGTCTAGTATATACATATTCATAACTAACGCAAATAATCTAACACTTGTGATACGTTTATCTTACTCCTTGGTGTATATTATGTTACCAACTTTGAGCCAAGGGGAAAGCTTTCCCAAAGTAAGTTCGATTCACACGAGCTATCGATTCTTGGCCCATTCACCATGCAACCCTCTCATATCACAGTTACATCAGGTTTGACATTAAAACGCCGGCGGTACTCGTCCTTGCGTACAGGAACCCAAGAAACTGCGACTGGGGCTTGTTTTGAGAAAACCTACCACAGAGCCTGGAAAAATGTCCCTCTAGGGCAAGATCCACCGCTGAGTGGGATATGATAGCAGAAACATCCGGGTCAACTCTGCTGCCTACAGAGCCGCACGGCCACTGTAGACAGAATCTCCAGAAACGTTTCATGGATGAACAGAAGCCTCTCGATGTTGGGGGTGAAGACAAGCATTCTTTACAACTAAGCAAAATGTTCAGATGAGTGGAATACACGAAATCCCTGACTAAATACAACAACGCTGTGAGAAAAGTCAAAAGATACTCATGGGGGGAGCACTGCAGGAAAGTTCAAGAAACACCCGAATGTGTCAAATTCCAGAGGATTTTAGCTAACAACAGAACGAATGTGGTAGGAACTCTACAAAAGTCTCGGAGAAAACTCTGAAGACCTTATTCCCAAGCAAAATCTTACCGACCTGTAAGTTTCACGTTTTTTTTTTCTAAAGGCGTTGGAAAAACTAATTGATACTCACATCAGAGATTTTAAATTAGAAAGATTCCCTTGCATCAATACCAGTATGCTTATCAAACAGGAAAATCCTGCGAACTGGCCCTTCACGAACTTATCAGCAGAGCAAAGACCACCCTACAAGCCACGAACCTAAAGGCCTTCTTAGACATTGACAGAGCATTTGACAACACCTCATTCTAATCAATCCAGATTGCCGCAGAGCACAGGGGTATCCCCCCGATACACTGTATCTATGGATAGCAACCATGCTCAGAAGTAAACAGATTAGCACCTCTTTCAATGATGCAGCCGTCACCAGGAGAAAGGGATATAACAGGGCTATATCTACAACACCGACAAAATTTGAAAATGGATAAATAAATATGTTATACAACCAGAAATGTGTAAAATAATACTTTATTATTATATTACATAATATACACATTTCACACGCTTTTCTAATATTATTAAACGCAAATCTACATTTTACTTTATTTGTTTAATTTACTCAGACTCGATATCACTAAATTCTGAAGTATCAGAAGATGAATCAGCTCCTAAATTATTTATTAAAAGTTTGATTTCATAATTTGGAGCATACTTCTGTTCAACCTTAACGATGTGTTCCACGTCATTTTTTCCAATTATTATCAATTTCACAAGCAGCATCTCTGATATAACCCAGAACATTGTCGCTTAGCCTGGGAGAACTGTTTCTATTTCTGACGTTTGTTTTCAAAATGCTCCACATCGTTACGATCGGATTAAATTCGAAAAAGTGTGGAGGGGGGTAATCTCAAAACATTGTGGCCGTTTGCAAGGACAGTTTCAGCAACGAGATATGATTTTTAAAAATTCTGTTCTATTAGTTTTAACAAAGTTGATTTCGTTTTCACATTGCTACGAATAGAAACAATATTTTTATTTAAAAATTAAATACATAATATGTGCTTTGGTTGGGTAACTTTTTAATTTGCCTGGAACGGTAAGATGCGTTATCCATCGCAATCGCGCTGTTTGACGGAATGTTGGGAAGTAAAAATGTACAAAACCAGTTTTCAAACATTTTGGCGTTCATATCTTGGTGGAGATCTGCGTTGGAACTGCTAATGTTGTGACGCTCTTTTCTTTTGTCGGATTAACGGAGTTAATTGCACGTCTGCTTATTACGTGATATTGCTGAGATTGCCTCGGGCGCCAGATTTGTTACGGAGTTTATTCTCCGGTACAGCTTCGTTTTCCTGGAACAGATAACGAAGACCTGGGTAACTGCAGTTGAAGACGTCGGTGTCCAGGGGTGCTATTTGCCTGCACTCTCGGGATCGGCCTAGAGACTATTGTACTGCATCGTGTAAGAATTAAAGCAAAAATGGTTTAATACATATATTGAATG
Organism: Limonius californicus; assembly: GCA_014611495.1. Taxonomy (NCBI): domain Eukaryota; kingdom Metazoa; phylum Arthropoda; class Insecta; order Coleoptera; family Elateridae; genus Limonius; species Limonius californicus. The sequence continues at coordinate 11,862 of JABXWE010103158.1, read as the reverse complement.
AATTAAACAATACAGGGTTTCACATTAAAAGGTATAATGCAATAACATTAAAATTATACAGTAGCAAATACAGTAGCAAAACGGTAGCAAATATGATAGCAATACGGTAGCAATACAGTGCCTCTGCGGGAGTAAGTACGGTAGCAGGTACGGTCTCACTATGACAGCGAGAGAGAAAGGGGATCGTATATCTCGGCACAATTTGGGTACAAACCCCGGTAGTGAACGGTCAAGAATCACGGTGCTTTTTCTCTGGATAAAGGGATATTGCATGGATGGAAGACACCGGCTCAGGACACACGCAGCGACGATGCATCCGAAGGAGGGTTACTTGCGTCAGGACACACGCAGCCGCAAGGGGAGATAAGGGACAGAAAACACCACCTCAGGATACACGCAGCGACGGTGTTTCTGAAGGAGGGTTACTTGCGTCAGGACACGCAGCCTTAAAGGGACACAAGGACGGAAGACAACAACTCAGGACACACGCAGTGATGTTGCTTCCGGGGTTTCGCGTAAGTTAGAGACAGAGAGGGGGGTGCGAGGGGAGAAAGAGAACGGAGAATTAAAATATGAACGTTAAAGCAATAGTGCCAAGATAAAACAATTCCTCACCTCTACACTGCTTGCGTGGGTAGGCTGTACCTTGGCTTCGGAGTGGTTGCTGGGTCGCTGGTACAGGATCATTCTTCTTCGCTGGTTGGCTGGAGCTGCTGGACCTTCTCGAACTGGACCGGAAGGAAGAGAGACCTTTTAATGCTCGAGAGCCTGTATTTATACCCGCCCGGTAACTGTTGCTACAATATTTGGTTTAATTCGCGAATTCCGGCTGAGAGTAGGGAATACGTGGCTATCCCACCATTTTACGCTGTAGATGCGGTTATCTGATCTCCACGCGTAAATGCAATTCGAATAAACCAAATTTACAATATTCGGATATAAATATAAATGTTAATTGTTCAAATATAAACGTAACTGGTAATTAAACATTCCTCTAATAACGGTATCAAAATAAAACGGTCTTAGATAGTAATAACAAAACAAACTAGGAATTCTAAATGTTGCTACAAGGTACATAATAAATAAATTACCTTGTTCGGCCTTAAATTCAAATTATAAATTAAACGGTACATAATGATATTTACATAAGTCGGTGAATACTTCTAAAATGAAAATAATACGGGTTGCATTCGGAAAGACATCGGTCGGTACACAATAATATTACCCAAAAATTAATCCATAAAACTTATAAACGGCTAACGGTATGTAAACAAATTAAACGGAGTCCTAAATATCAAAATAATAATACAAAATTAGTAACGCTTCGTTACAATGTGTTTTGCTGATAATTTCAAACAGTTGTTAACGAAACCATTTTCACTACCAGCATGAATAATTATCATGCGCTTTCCTCTAGATGGTGAAACATCATGATGGTTTTCGTTGAATGATCAGTACAACCTTTTCTGATTACGTCATGAGTATCATACCGTGTTTCATCTAACCAAATTAATGATCGATTTTGCCTACGGTATAAGCGTTACGGAACCCATTAAATAACGCCGCCAGATTAGTCAGGATTTACCAGCGTTATTCAAAAGACTTAGACTTCTTAATAGGCCATTACTTTATTTGTTTGGTTGCTTTAAGTTATGAAAATTAATAAAAATAAATGAGGATATTTTTGATAAAGGTAAAATTAGAAAGTTTTTAAAATTAGTTATAGTAAAAGAATCGCAAGATGCTAAACAAGATTATAACATACACATTTTTAAATGCAAGGGGAAAATGTAAAACATTAAAAATAGTAAATAATTTTTAAAAGTTTATTAAGAAAGTATATTTTTTAAATAATGTTTCTACAATATTATATTAATTTATTAGGTACTATAATATATACCATTTAATTCAGCAGGTCGTCGATACATATAAATCTTATGAATACTATAACTAGAACTATAACAGACGATAACAATTTACAAAATATAAAAGTAAAGAATGGTTATATAGTTTTAGTTAAAGTTAAGAAATTACATTCCTAATGGAGTATTGCATTTGACTTATTTTTTTTCACATTTTCTGAAAGATCATGTTTCCTTTAAATTTTTCTATTTTCGGATGTAGGAGGTCGACTGCTATTAAGTCTTTTACATCCCTTCGATACTCCATTAACCTTCTTGATATTGATGTAGATTGAACTTTGATTAAACCTCCCTTTTTTCTATGGAACAGGCTGTTACTTTCTATTAAAAAATTTAATGCATGTTGATCAGAATAATTTTTGATAATTGCCTATTTATTTGAGATAAATATTTATTGCCAACTGTGGTCCTGGGTAGAAGGTCATGAATACTACTAAAATTATCTTGTAATAACATCACAATGTTTTGAATATCAATATCACTTTCAGTATTGCAACTGTCCATTGAATATGAGGTGTTGCTATTTGAGATGGCATCATTCGAAGACATGTTGATATTAACTTGAGATTTCCGATTGTCATTTGTTGGTTTTAGACTGTCAAAGAATGACACCTCTGATTTTAGTTCATTACCTAAAGTTAATTTTGCAAGTAGTGTATTTACCGCTGGTAAAGGAGGAGCACTGGGCAATATTTTTTTTAAATATTTGTTTCTAAGATATTGATGTTTGCAAAAAGCTCCCTGCAAACCACAATGACAGGTGCATAGACCCATCAAGTTTGAACCAACCTCATAAAATATATTATTGCTTGTGAGACTTGGAATTGTAAAAAAATATTGTCCAATGTAGTTATTAAACCAACATTAAAATTTGAGATAGCTTTTTCTAAAAGATTTAATCTATAAAATGAATTGTCTTTATGACCACTTGCAAAATTCAATAGGCGGACTTTGGAATACTGCTTCCATACAGAACAGCAGTAATCGACTAAAGCCATTGCATTAAATACTTTTGTCCTTTGTAATATGACATCTTTCATTGTCCTCATAGTGGCTTCGGAATAATTATTGGTATTATGTCCTCTCGTCATTAAATTTTGTCTAAAACATATTTTTGTTTAAGTTTTAAAAAATCTTCAAATCTTTTTTTGTAATTGGACTTAATATCTGAATTTAATAAGTTATTTGCAAAGTCTTCAAATTCATTCCCAGAAGATGCATACACGACCTAAAAATATAACAAATATGAATAAAACACTTCACGATACATAGAAGGTAAAAGCTTTTTTAATAATAATTACAAATCTAATTTCTAAACACCATCCACCTATAATTCTTGATTAGCCAAATTATAGTAAAATACTAATAACAAAAACACAGAAAACCCAACACGCCAAAAACCATATATAGATTCATTTTTAACTTACAAAGAAATAATATTACTTGTCTTCCCGATTCGTAGGCCTGGTTTGTAAACAAATCCCACATTACCAAAAAAATTTTATTTTTTTTTAATATACGTATGGTAAACTATCGATTAACACTGGTCCTTGATGGTGCTTCATCGCCAAAAATCGAATTCAGTTCATCGATGTACTACCTTTGTTGAGTTAATCCACGTCGAAAGTTGTAAAAAATAATCGCACGAAAATGTTACCGATTTAATTCCATTTTTTTGGTCGATATGAATTTTTCAAGTTACTGTAAACAACACAAACAGCGCTCGTACGTCAAAACGTTCTGAGTACGTATACCTTTAAAAATGTCAAACTTTACGATAGAGACGTCAGTTGCCAGCACTAGGGTTGCCCAATCCCGAAATATAAAAGGCAACCCTCGTATTATACGTATTGTATTTCATAGTGGATGCAGTTCACTCTCTAGCGTTCAGGTAGGCTCTTAAGCCCCGTGGCATACAAAGAAACGAATGAATGTCGTTGTAAAAGTTATTTTTAGTTTTTGCTTGCTAGATCGTTTTAGGATCCTCGCGAACCGGACCTCTGTTCGCTTCTGCTGGGCAGATTGCGATTCAAGAATTTATACCTTCTAAGCGACATAGAATTAGTATATATTATTTGTACTTTGTGACCGTAAGATCGGAATTATTCTGGATTTCATTATTTATACAGGAGCTAAGACGGAAACTGAAACTTTCAACGATGCGCAGGGATAATCAGATAATATTGTCCTTACTCTGATGGAACTGTATTTGAATAAAGAACATTCTTTATTGACAACTGGTAGATGAGATGCCTTTTTGTTTTCATGTCTACATGATAGAAATACTACGGCACGTGATACCGTGAAAAACGTTCTAAAAAATTTGCCACCTATGTAAAAAAAAAACTAACCAGGCCGTTAATTATAAAACAAAAAACATGTTGGTATTGCAATAGGTAGATAAACAAGAGATTAGGATGCTTACTACTCTATATTCTAACGCAGGGCTGTCCAACTGCAAGTGCCCCAAGGGCCGCTTTAAAAAAAAATACGGTTTGGAGGGCCGCATTATCAAATACTTCGTATGCAACTTTATCGGTGAGTTTTAATAGGTATGGTATACAAAGAAAAAACGCGTTTGTATTATTATTGTAATTTATTCATTTTATTTTTATTTAACTACCAAATTACAAAAAAATTTGTGGGAAATTTGAGGATGTTGGTTTTCACTAATTAATGCATCAATATTAACTTTAATATTTGTTGTTGATAAACGAAGCAACTGAGTAAGTGACTTATTAGAGAGGGAACATCTATATTTTGACTCTATAAATTTCATGTTGGAAAAGCTGCTTTCGCAAAGATACGTGCTTCCCAGCATTGAGCTCAGTGTAAGCCCTAAGTTTCGGAAGTTGGGGTATCGTTCTTCTGGCAGCAGCTTGAAAAAGTCCAATGCAGTTTCAGTTCTTCCTTGGTAAAAAGGATCTGATTGCAAATCGTACAATTCCAGTTGAAGGTCTGCTCTGCTTACATTCTCAACTGAAATTGTATGGGGCTGAGTAAAAATTGAAATCTCTCTTTCCATTTTTTTAAAGTCGCTAAATCGATTTTCGAATTCTTCTGCAATTGTGTCAATGTATTTTATGTGAGGTAAATTTGAAACTTCCTCAAAATCCTTCATTTCTTCAAAATGCTCTTTACAACTTGGAAAAAATGAAATATCATTTTTTTTCTAGTGAAGACTTGAAGAGCTTAATTTTATTCTTAAATCCATTTATGTGTCCAAATAAGTTGGCAATATTCTGCTGTTTTCCTTGTAGCTTCAAATTCAATTCGTTAAGGTGAGATGTCAGGTCTGTTAAAAATGCAAGGTCTGCTAAAAATTGTGCATCTACCATTTGATTTTCCAGTTCCGTAGTGTTGGACTTGACTTCATCTTTAAGGAAAATAGGAATCTCCTTACGTAGAGCGAAGAATCGTTGCAAACAGTTTCCGGCGCTTAACTAATGAATATCGGTGTGAAGTAACAAGTCCCCATATGTAGCCTCTACTTCGGCTAAAAAATCACTAAACTTTCTGTGAGTCAAAGCACGATTGCCCCCTCTAATAATGTGACGCCTAATAAATTCACACAAAAATGATACCATAAATATTAGCGAAAAAGTCAAAACCCCTTTTCCTACTACGCCACTGCACTGTAGATGAATTACTAAAAATGATTATGTTAGCATCCCGGTGAACTCAATCGAAGATGGGCTGAGTTCCAATAAATTAAAAAAAATAGGCGCCACCGACTTCTAAATTACTAACACAATCCTAGATATAAAAAATTAGAAAAGTCGGATTCTCAGGTCCAGCATTCACCTACCTTTCCTTCCGTAGTAGTACTCGCTTTAGTCAGATATTCAAAATATTTTCGTCATAAATGAAAAGACAAATTGCCACTAAATGAAAATTTAATAATCAACTAATAAACTCATGAATCAGTTTTAATACAAAAAAAAAATAATCTTAGTGATGTCAATTTTACGTAGAGGTAAACAATTACCCTGCTGAAAACAACTCACACAAACCCTAAGTAATTATTGCGTATCGGTTACACAACATAAATTCATAAACTTAAGAAGCAAAAACGCATAGCTAACGAAGAGATCTCCACGATAAGGCGAGCGATAAAATAAACAATATAATTAATTTGACCCAACATGAACTACAAGACGCAATAATACACGACGGTTGGAGTACCCTGTATATAACAAAACCACGTAAAATTGCCGTACTATTACAACATCATAACAAAGTGTATAATTTCCCCAATATTATAAAGTTCGGATATTTACGACGAATAATAATAATAGATAGTTAATTATTGTTACAAAATTTTGAACAAGTGATAAATAAATCAAATCTTAGGCAGAAATATAAAATTTTCACTTCCCTTGAACGAATTTTTCGTATCTCCACACGCAGGTCTGCGAAGAATGTGACCTCCAATCGCAGGTGTCAAATAAATCCAGATATCTGCACGGCGAAGTGGATCGGAATTTCCGTGAAACGTAAATTCTCCGGCTCGTTATCACTCTCGATTCCTATATGGGCGGATTAGTTACCCACACTTCGTGCCTAATTTTTATTAAGATACAAAAGTTAGCAAACAGATCCAAGAGAACGGAACAAGATAAGCGCTCGAAACAAAAACTCACCAGATGCTTTTTATACTGGCATGAATACTAGCTTCCTCAACTGTGGTATTTAATATCGGAAAAACTTCCTGAGTTAATCTTGCAATCGAAGACACAAAACTCTTAAATGGCGTAGATTTTAGAATGGAATAAACTTCCCTATCATAACGACTAATTTCAATCTACGACACAAAAATACCTCCAGAGAAAACAATCGTAGTAGCTTGAACAATGAACTACGTGCAACTGTCTTGTCTCCAAAAATCTCCCCTCATAATTTGAAACTTGGACTCGCCCAAAATTCTACAGGTTGGCCAACTTCGAAATATAAATATTACTACAAGCTGAAATATTACTAGACGCAAAACGGGTAGTCTAAAGATAGGCGTAAGGAACGTCACAATAATATTACCTAGTTATTTTAAAAACCACTTTCATGACATTCATTTGACGTAAGGATTTTCCACATAGGGCCTCTTCGTGAACAATACAGTGTATCACAGGACAGTTGATGCTGTTTTGTTTCAAGTTCCTATCATAGCTTTGGCTCCATCAGTGACAATACAGGAGCATTTATCGAATCCCCCGTAGTCTGACACCACCTTATTTACAGCTTCAAAAATATCCGTACCTACTCTTGGTTGTACCATGGAGAGGAATAAGATTGAAGTCGTTTTGAATAGTTCGGATAAAAATTACAAGCTGGCTAATGTCGAACAGATCAGTGCTTTCATCCAGGCATAGCGAAAAATATTTACATTTTTCAACCGTGTCATTCAGTTTTTTGGATACATATTGATTAATATGGTCCACCCATCTTGCAATTGTTTGATGCGACACTGAGACTGTTTCGAATTTTTCGGCAATTTTTGTTTCCATGACTAAAAGGTTTCTTCGCTTTGACAATTTCCAGCGCTACTTCGTAAGAAACGGCAATACTGAACTTGTTATCAGTGTCAGATTTTTTAAGAAATCTTTGTTGTTTTAGTTTTTTCTTATATTCCGTAATGATAGCCTTTCTTGACTCCCCTGTATATTGCTGAAACGTTTTCTCGTGTAACGTAGTGTAATGTCGTTTCATATTATATTCTTTGGGAACCGATAGTACTTGCATACAAACAATGCACTGAAGTTTATTATTGTTGTTTGTGATTAAATAGTCTGATTCCCCAACGGTCATTATAAACTCGATGTTCGTTCTTTATTTTTCTTTTCTGCGAAGACATGTTTCACCGAGTATTTCACTTAAAAAGCTTTAGAATTGGTGCGTAACGCACACTAGAACAATTATTAACTAACTCTGCCCGACCCGCTTGACTCAACCTTCTTATATACGTGCGCGTGGCTTCTCGAATATTCGAGGGTGATCGAGCAAGATCGGTCCGATTTCCAGTAACTTTGCTGCGACCTTCTATCCGTCGCCAGTGGCGTCATACGTGTTTTTATTTGTGTCTTATCGTTAATGTAAGAATTTTGCATATTTCGTATTTGAGGGTAATTTATACTTGTAAAAGTGAGGTCCGCGGGCCTCATGTTGGACAGCCCTCTTCTAACGCAACGAAAACTACCGGGAAGAAAATCAAAGAGGACTTTCTAATTGAGAAACGTAGGTGTGTGGGGGACTACAATTCAAATATGGACGCTGTAGACAAAACTCGCATACTTTTCAGTCTTTCGCAGAATTGGCGAAGAAAGTGAATAAAGTGGTTTTTCACTTGCTGTACACGAGTCTTCTAAATGGTGATGTCTTACACAAGATCCATTTGTTGATTTCCAGTTGGAGATCATAAAGCAAATTATTGCTAATCACCAAAAGGCAGAACCTCAAATTCAGCCTCGTGCGATCCTCGTGAAATGGTCAAGGATCGCCCAGCTCGTGTGAATCGTATTTACCTTGGGAAAGCTTCCTCATTGTCCCCAAGCTGGTGAAACAATATACACAAAGAAAGAATGTAAAAAAATCACAAGTCTCAAGTTGTCCACGTTGGTTATGAATATCTAAAGACAAACGAAGGTCTGAAAAACTTGTCTCAGCCGCCACTAGTTGTGATATTTACATTAATACATACATAAATGTCAACAGAATGTTGCTCAAATTATCAAAATTTACCAAAGTTACATATCAGAATAAAAATAATAATAAATGCCGAAGCAATAGTGAACTACCGAAGACTGCTAATTAAAATTGATACACAAAAATTGTTATCTTATCAGCGTCGAAATTCAAAGGGAGAGGCTCAGCATGGCAATTGATCTGGGCGCGGTCCACGCCCTCAAGGACAAGGACAGCAAAACTGGTAGAACTTGCTGGGTGTACCTGACCTCGACAGGTGATTGTTTACTAAGCTCGATTGATATTTCCAAACGCAGATGGGGTTATAAGCACATCGTACTTCAATGTGCACTCGGTACAGGGGCGATAATTCCGGAACTAAATGTTGGGTGCGTTATCGGAGTATGATACCAGGTGTATAATTAATATGATGAAGAAAACATAGATAAAATTGGATGATAAGAATACCAGAAGCGGTAGCCTGGAATGGAAGCTTCTTAGCACGTTTGAAGAAAAACAGGTAGCTGCCAATTTAATCTGTAAAAACGAAGAAGGTAAACCACACTGTAATTCTTAACGGTAGCGTTGATTCTGGTGCACACATAAAATTCGACACCAACTTTCGATAAAAATTATGGTTTGTAGAATATGCACGGGTGTAATTAAATTGTTAGGTATAACAATAACAACTGGTAGGAAATGTAACACGCAACTGCATTTCCAAGAATTGCCGCATATTCTTCTAATACCACCGAGAAAAATATAAGAATATGCCACTTTATAATAGTTCTTATAGTTTTTGGTTCCTTCTCATACAGTGTCCCGAGATTGCATTTCGGCTTTGCTTCAGGAGGCTAAAACAAATTGAAAATAAAAAGTAGAAATTTTTCAAATTGTCCATTATATATATAAGTCTTTGATTAAAAAGTAAATAATAAGTTTTATCAAATTCTCGGCTTTGTAAACGATATAAATGGGAAGGAATAATCCGGAGGCTGTGCAGGAAGACATTACGGATGTTGCTGTTTTTGAAGTGTCTCATCATTTTTTCTGCTCCTTTACACTTTTTGCGAAAAATTTGGTACTGCCTACTGCCTGGATCGTCTTGGAAATTTGTTTCGTCGTAGTTTACTTCGGGAGGCACACCTTTCAAATTTTCCTCCAAATTATCAAAAAACTTGTTAATAATTTCATAACTTATCTTCACACGACTTTTTTTAATTCTCTGGGAAAACCGTTGTGACAATTCGGGGTGTCGCAGGAGAAAATAACGCGCCTAAGTCTCTTCTGGTTTAGTATTTTGAAAGTTTGAATGTTTCTACCAATTCTGTCCGCATAACTTCTGACAAGATCTTTAAGATCGGTTTTGTCTAAGGGAAACCCCCATTCAGCTGCTATTGTTATCCCTCTAACAAGAGATTTCCTCAGCTGCTGACAGGGCTGTCTGTCCTCCTGCCTCTTTCTTATGCAATACCTTTGCCTTTCTGTATATTGTTATATAAGGAATATTATATTGCTCTGAAAGCTCTTTCAGGCTTCCCAACCCTCTTCTGTAGTTATTTACGGCTTGCGCCAACGACTCGTTGCTGTAATTTCTGTAATTACGGTTGCCTAGCCTTTTTTTGTATTTCTCACCATTTTTCAACTCGCCCCTGAAATGATTCAAAAAAATAAAATGATACGCTACTTCTTTTTAAAACATCTGAAGATCAAATAAGGTTAAGCAACAGCCAACAAGTGTTTATGACGCAAAACATCTTATCAAAGAGATGGTCAGTAAAGATTTATGTTGGGTTATTAAATAATAACGTAGTTGGTCTACACATTCTATCTAATAGAATTAATTCAGCCTTTTATCCAGTTTGAGGCGCCCGTGGACTAGAGGTTAGCGCGTTAGACTTCTACGCCGATGGTCCTGGGTTCAATTCCCAGTACCGTGTGACGCCTGCTGATAATGTTCAATTAAGTAAGTAAATAATTGTTAATGATAGCCTCCCGGAACCTCAATCGAAGATGGGCGGTTCACTACTTTGCTCGAATAAATTTTTAATTAACTTTGTTGTTAATTTCCTGGAAAAGAAAGGGCGCCAACGACTAATAAAAGATCCGCTACCATTAACGTAGATGTTGATAGGTTAGCCGTACCCACAGTATATACTTACTTAATACTATAATACAGAGACGATGATAGGTAAAAATAAATAACAATCACAATTGCAGCAACAATATTTAATATGAGCAAAAATAAATAAATAAGTAGTAGGTAAATATCCCAAGTTTGCAACGATAATAATCATAAATACAAGCGTAACCTGTATCGGTACACAAGTACGCGATCACTCAATACAGCCCAAAATAACTGAAACAAGGAAGAGTAAAAATACTGCGTTTTCCAATCCAAACCAGCGCCCTCAAATCCCGTAACCTACACTCTAGTCTCGAAAGGCCTCTCGGAATACAGTATAGTTCGAAGAGAATTAAAATAAACGCTGTGAAACCCGAACAAAACGCAATACTACCACTTCAGTTGACGCACGCTGTATATACAGTGAAATTACCGTGATTATGTACTCGGATACTTGTACAATTAACAATTTAAAGAATCATTGGTTGAAAAATCGTTGTAACACTCTGTACAATGACAACGTAGTTCTTAATTATCCCAAGATATAAATAAGTTCAAACAAACAAGATTATATACAATAATTCAAAATTATCAGAAGTAGACATAAATGTGCACTTCCCTGCATTGAACTGGTTTTCGGGAATTCCACACACAGCTACAACTCCGCACCTGCTCTCGGTTCGGCGTCCGGAATAACTTCGAATTCTCGTTTCTTGCAGACAGCAGATCTTATCCATAGAAGGCACCAATTCTTCTGATTAATTTTTACCGCTTCCAAGTTGTCTAATTTTTAATACAAGTACAAGTTAGGATAGCTATAACTTTAAAAGACAAAGAAACTTACCAATCGGAATCTACGATTGACACGACAAAAATCAAGAAAAGAACGACACGTCGTATATAATGACAAAAACTGTCGTCAACGTAATCACAAAATCAACAAATGATCACGTCACAAAGGATGATCTTCCCAGAAAATGGAGATTACTCTAAGCGAAATGCTTTTACGGGAGATCACTATCGACACGTTCGTTTCCTCTTAGATGCACAGAATCAATCGCCGGAAATCCTGTCTTGTTAATTCAGTCATGCGTAGCATTTCAACGCGAACTGTAAACTCTTGAGACTGATGTATAATGG
>JABXWE010103157.1:0-14545 GCA_014611495.1 Limonius californicus | reverse complement strand
AGACATAAATGTGCACTTCCCTGCATTGAACTGGTTTTCGGGAATTCCACACACAGCTACAACTCCGCACCTGCTCTCGGTTCGGCGTCCGGAATAACTTCGAATTCTCGTTTCTTGCAGACAGCAGATCTTATCCATAGAAGGCACCAATTCTTCTGATTAATTTTTACCGCTTCCAAGTTGTCTAATTTTTAATACAAGTACAAGTTAGGATAGCTATAACTTTAAAAGGCAAAGAAACTTACCAATCGGAATCTACGATTGACACGACAAAAATCAAGAAAAGAACGACACGTCGTATATAATGACAAAAACTGTCGTCAACGTAATCACAAAATCAACAAATGATCACGTCACAAAGGATGATCTTCCCAGAAAATGGAGATTACTCTAAGCGAAATGCTTTTACGGGAGATCACTATCGACACGTTCGTTTCCTCTTAGATGCACAGAATCAATCCCGGAAATCCTGTCTTGTTAATCCAGTCATGCGTAGCATTTCAACGCGAACTGTAAACTCTTGAGACTGATGTATAATGGGTTGCGACGATCTAGGCGAAAATACCGTCACACTTGTTAATTTTTTTAGTGTACTCTCCATTACTGGTAACTAGTGACAATTCTGGTAAAACCATTACAAAAAAAATTAAGGGGTTCATTCTATTAAATGTTGCCACAAATGCAGTTTAAAATGTAAACGTCGATCGGTTACTAAATTTTTCATAATAGAATATTTATGAATGAATGTTCGCTCTGTATGGTGATGCAGTTTCGTTTCAAAGGTCAATCAAAATATTACTCCAAAACGTTTAAATAGCATCTGTCGAAGAAGATACTCCCCTAGGCGGCCAGTGGTGGAATTGTGTCAGAAAATTGATGATATATTCATGCAGAAATGACGTTTGAAAGGGTGACTACAAGTGATGGAGAGTGTAATATGTGAGATCGTTCTTGCTATTTCTCATGATCATCTGAGCTTCGCAAAGGTCACTTCTCGATGGGTTCCTTGAACGTTCACTCCAAAGTAAAAACATTATAAGATTAAATATTCTGTCTAGAATTTGAAGCTGTTTGAAGCGGAACCAGAAATATTTCTTTGAAGAATCGTTACAGACGTAGATACATTTCTGTAGATTGTTTAGTGTTACATGTCATATAAATTAACGATCTCTGGGGACCCCTAGTCTACGGTGCTAGGAAATCTAAAAACTGATATCAAGGAAAATGTGTAGAGGTCACAATGGTATATGTAAGATACTGACGCTTTCACAAATTAAATTATCACCCTTGCAGTCTAGATAAGTCGCCAGTGATTATATCTACAAATATGAAGAAAACCCCGCGTGGATTTCCTTTCTAGATTGATGAAGAGTTTAAAGCTGTTGCACTAAACGGGCGTTAAGGATAAAGATAAAGCCAAGGCAACTTTGTTGAAAAACGGTGGTATATTTTTCCTTATATCTAATGATAAGATAAATTATATATCTAGTATCCCTCGTATGTAGGTTGGTATTACTTTGCGAATAAGAATCAGTTTGTTGTACAAGAGAAAAATTTCATTTGGCAAAACGCTACAAATTACACAATTTATGAGCCGACATTTTTAGTTCTTTACTGCCCAAGTCCGGCAGCTTTAAAAATCCTAGCGGGAAATTATCTGCAGTGGTTGGATTTTCCTCTCTATTTTCTGTAAATTGCGTTACATTAAAGAAACAGAACTAATCTCTAATTTGGCGCAAATACTAAAGCCTCAAAGGGTTTCGTTTGTAAAATATACCTACTCCAGTGGGCTCAAAAGCCACTGTATTATATGGTAGGTATGCCGAACTCGGATAAATGAACTAATTATCCAGAAATGGCGTTGACAAGCTTTGATTGCAACAGCAACTGTAATCATATCGACTCCATCCTAGGGGTTTGGTTACACAGGCCAGCATTATTGATTTCGTTGTCGCTAATTCAATGGAAGCTACGCATCTAATATAACAAAAGCTGTCGTGTTGCAAATTGGCTGTATTGGTCGGCACTTACGGACCGCCAAATAGGTACAAAATTCACACTTCGTTGTCATATCCCTCGAAACATGTTGACCCACATCTTAATTGCGAAGCTGTTGCTTTGTCCTAGTTATACTGGGTTCTCGGGCATTTTCTCTTTTGTTTCTTTCTTTATATTGTTTTATTTGCAACGTAAAAGCTTTCAAGGTTTTGTGTTATCTCATTCTCTTTGAGGGCTTTGTTTTCATGAAAAACCGTAAAATCCTTTTCTCGGTTATTAGAGGTAGTTGGGGAGATAATTATACTAAAGACTGCATGGCTTCTAAAATCGAGAAAATTGTTCCCGACATAGTCTTAATTTTATTGGAACTTGTATAAGAATAACGAAACTTGAAAGGTTGGTAAAAGGAAGTTAAGATTCAAGTATTAAACGTACAACGTTTGACATCTTTGCTTAAATTTCTATTTAAATGTTTCGGCAAATTTGCCCAAGCATTTTAATTTAACCGAGTTTTCTATAGTTTAACAATTCTTACAGTACATGTTTAAAATTTGGTATTTCGCCTAAACTTTTTCATCTATTTGATCTCTTAAACGTGCTCTAATAATTACAATTAATGTACTGATAATATAATTAGTTTCATAATTGAACGACAGAACTTTAATGTCATAAAGCTTGATGCTGGCGATAGAAGCAACCGCAATGAATTAAATTGCCAATCACGCATTGGTAGTAGTCTGGGATTAATTAAATAGTTTAATTCAATTTCAAGTTCAAGTTAAAACAGAACTATTTTCTTTTTACGTTATTAATAAAATTTTTTAAATTCGCCTCGTATACACACACGTGAAAGCTTTACCATTGATATATGCATTTAATTAAATTTAAGTTGTAGTTTCAGGAAATTTAATATTGCAAATACACAAATCGCAACGCCAGCGTTAATTGCAAAATGTATTTTCTGCAATTTGATAGCAAAATGCATAAAAGTTGTATTACAACGAATGCGTCACTTTCAAGCGGGTGAAACAACTTATTTAGAAAAAATGTAAATTAATCAAACGGTGCCTGAGTGCTAGCGACGCCCCTGTCTGTAACATTGTTTTTTGTCTTATCCAGCTATTAATTTTTCTTTTTTTAATTTAACTTGTAATTTTAATTCATACGAGGTTGGTTCATCCATTATTGTCCCTAACATAGA
Source organism: Limonius californicus (assembly GCA_014611495.1). Classification (NCBI taxonomy): domain Eukaryota; kingdom Metazoa; phylum Arthropoda; class Insecta; order Coleoptera; family Elateridae; genus Limonius; species Limonius californicus. Next base: position 11,346 of record JABXWE010103157.1, on the reverse strand, counting down.
AGGCATTGACCGACAAATGAATAATTTTGTTCTAGAATTTTATAAAAGTTATACATTTAATATTACTGCGGTGATTTTGTTGAAACAGAAAATTCGAGACAAGGAATGTTGGGTGATTCTACCCTGTCATATCAAGTAATTAAGAATTGGTGCCGAGATTTCAAATTAGGAAAGAAGTCGTGTCAACACGCACCAGGCACCAAAAACTGTTTACTCAAAAAATATTGTTTTGGTCCGTGATATGGTACTGAGTGATGGGAGAATTACGGTCAAATATATTGCTGAGACTTGTGGCTTTTCCGTTCGAAGCGTTGAGAAAATTTTGCACGAGGAATTGGGCCTGAAAAAAGTTTTCGCACGATGGATTCCGAAAATGTTGTCATCTGATCAGAAGCGAGCCTGGTCTGTCACTGCTGCTAGCAAATTTAGATTAATGGACGCGGTTTGAGTCAAAACGACAGAGTGTGGAACGGCGGTATCGTGGTTCCCGCACCCACGAAAGCTCCGTGTAAAGTGTTGGTTTGAAATTTTGATGGAGTTCTTTTGCTTGAATATTTACCACCTGGTCACACAATAACGAGAGACTATTACATAAAACGCATACCAAAAGTTCGCGAAGCTATAAAACAAAAAAGCCATAGAAAATTGAATTGCGGCGTTCTGTTACACCAAGACAACGCTCCCGCTCACCAGAGTTGTGTTTCTATGGCTGCTATCCACAATGCTGAAATTTTAGAATAACCCCCATATTCGCCAGATCTGGCCTTCAGTGACTTTCACCTGTACCACAAATTAAAAGAACGCCTTCGGGCAACTCATTTTTCGGACAATGAGAAGTCGATGGCTGTTGTGAATGAGTGGTTTGTAATGCAGGACCAAACGTTTTTCTAAAGGTATTCAAGCTCTTCATCATTTATACTAACTGTGTTAACTTTTAAACAAATTTTGTTGAAAAATAAAATTGTTTCAAATATCTAAGTTATTTCCGGTACAATAAATAATGAACCACCCTCATATGTTATAACCGGGAGAACACATCGGTCGAAAACTTTAGTTCTTAAATATTTGCGAACTGGAATAGTTGTTTAATATCTAATCTTATTTGCCAAGGTAGCGCATCTTAGTTTTACTCTTCTGGTGACTTCTGCTTCTTGATGTTCTTTATGTGGTTTTACTATCTGCTTTAGATATATGTAGGAGTATTCTGCTACTCGCTCTAGTGCAATGTTATTTAACCTGGGATACGCGTTCGTAGAAATTGTTATTGTCTATTAGTTCTACCCCTATTTACAAAATATAAGGATAAATCCTTGGTTCAGCTGTTTCCGATTTTTCGAAAGATTAAGTTTGCTTAGAAGTGAATGTTCAAATTTTGTCTCAGCGTCGAAAAGAAAAGTTGTACTGTATCGGTTTTATTTATGTGTTCTATAAAACTTCTAGTAATGCTAGTGTGAAATTCTGGCGGTGTGAGTAAAGTGTTCGTTGCAAAACGAGGTTCCACACTATTGGTTGACAGGTTGTCAAGACGATCAAAGATCGTTCGCATGGTAGTTCTGCTGCGAAAGTAGTAGGTAATACTCACTAATTATTATACAGTGCGGTCGTAAATTGCCTTCCCCTTTTCTAACTTTAGAAGGACTTGATATTCTTCACACAATTTTGTGTGCTTTAATGTAAGGCTAAATACTACTTTCTAGCCCATATTTAAATTATATAACTTTTAAAATGGCGGTTAGGTGCCATCTTGAACTATTTTTTAAATGGCAATAGGGATCCAGTGACACCTCATTTGAAAGGTATTTTAATTAGGCGTCTGATCCATGAGTTTTGTAAAAAATATTCATCCAGAAAAAAATGACAGATGATTGAAGATAACAAGTTTAAGGAAAAAGAAAGCACCCGGAACATTTTGCAATTTATGGTCCGGTTATGTTGTTCGCCTCATCTAGGACAACAACTTTTCCTTATGGCACTTTCCTGTAGCTCATACAGTTCGGCCGCCAGGAGCGTCCAAAGTCGAAACACGAATCGACGTCCAGCATGTGTCCACGTCATCGCAGCGGGTCGGTTACGAGATCAATCTGTTCGCATAAGTACGTTGCATTGATGGCCGTTTCTAACATCCCTGAAGGAGGCGCGGGGGACGCCGGATAAGTTTTTATGCCGATTTTTCCTTTTTTTTCGACTTTTGGGGGTCCCACGCGCCCCCTTCGGGGATGATAGAACCGCCTTCACCGGCCGTCGATACGCCGTATTTATGCGAACAGATTGAGCTAGCGACCGACTCGCTGCGATGACGTGGACACGTATTGGACGTCGATTCGTGTTTCGACTTTGGGCGCCTCTGGCGGCCGAACGGTACGATCTACGGGAAAGTGCCATAAGGAAAAGTTGTTGTCCTCGGCGAGACCAATAACATATCTGGACCGCAAATCGCAACATTTTCCGGGTGACTTCTTTTTTACTTACACTTATTATTTTCAATCATCTGCCATTTTTTCTGAATGAATATTTTTTTAGACTCTACTAATTTGCAATTGCTTTACAAGCACACTGGACAAAGAAATTTTTTATAATTATATTTATAAAACATCCTTAAGGCATTTCCTTACAGGGAACGTATCTGGATCTGCTACATTTAAGCAAACTTATATGATTACATTTGGCTACATTTGGCAACGTAGTATAGCCTAGTCGCGTAAGGTTTGCATAGCCCATAAGGCGTACTATACTTTCAACGTGAGACTCTCTATAGTTTACTATTGATTCTTTTTAATAATAAAAAAATTATATTATATATTTGCTCTTTATATTTGCAAAAAAAAAACCAAAAACAATGACAATAAGCAAAGAACCGTTAACAAGTAAATTACAAGTACTGTGGATCAGATGATATTTTCTAAATACCCGGGAACTACTATTATAAGCAACGGGATCTTAACGAGAGCAGTGATGCATCAATCCCAAAAAGCAACTAAAATATTAGCAATAACACCATATGGCTAAACCGATATCTAAAATTTACAAGTCAGTCATAAGACCAATATTGACATACGGAGTCGAGACAAGACCTGATACAGTTAATATAAAACAAATTCTAGAAAATACAGAAATAGACACGCTACGGAAAATAGAACGTATAAGTAAACGAGATCACATAAGAAGTGAAGATATTAGAAGAAGATGCAACATCTAGAAAATAGAAGTAAGAAGAAATACATGGAACCAACATGTCTCAAGAATGCACAATAATAGAATTGCGAGGATGGCAAGGAATTAAAAACCCAGAGGAAGAAAGTCACCGGGAAGACCAAAGAAAGGATGGAAGGACTCTGTGGAATAAACAAGTTAATTTGCTTATATAGAAGAAGAAGTAGTAGACGAATAGAAAAAGAAGGAGATGGAGAAGGAGAAGGAGAAGAAGAAGAAGAAGGAGAAGGAGAAGGAGAAGGACGAGGACGAGGACGAGGACGAGGACGAGGACGAGGACGAGGACGAGGACGAGGACGAGGACGAGGACGAGGACGAGGACGAGGACCAGGAGAGGACCAGCACAAGGAAAAGGACAAGGACAAGGACAAGGACAAGGACAAGGACAAGGACAAGGACAAGGACAAGGACAAGGACAAGGACAAGAAGTTTATATATCCGTGCAGTAGGGTAATGGGTCGCTAGTGTTATGTACTTTTAAAATGTGCCGCTTTATATGAACTAATTTCGTAATTTGTTTGCCGCTTCATCAGAATCAATAACGTTATTTTAATTGTAGTCTTATTTTGGGTTACCATTTTCGCTATTTTGTTTTGTCTTGAAAATTGAGTTATGAAAGGCCAGTTCCGTTAATCCCTTGAACGTTCTCTTTGTAGGCTGATTTTCTGCCGACCAAATTCTCGGAAGTGTTGACCTCGGGTGTCGCACGTGATAATTCTTTCTAGAACTTTTGCGTAACATTTCGTAATATGGTGCAATATCTTTTGGGAGAGTGCAAATTCCGTTGCATTTTTAAGTCAGTCAATTTTACATCTCTGATGGCTCCGGTCGCCCGTACGGGGGCCGTAATGAAAGTCAAAGCTAAACCTTTAAGATCGACGGACGCAACTTCGAATATAGTTTCTTTTCCCTTCGTGGCGCTTCTGTTAATTTGCCGAGTTACCGTTTGCTGAAGAGCATAATCAAGTCGACTTAAGGTCGGATAAATAAATAATAACAGAATGTTCGCTTTGGTGTTGGACAATTAAAGTTATTTGCTCCGGTCGAATTCAGTTCGGATCTTTGTGATGTGAAAAGAAAAAAAAAAGGAATTCGTGCAAGTGTTTAGCTGGAATTTGGTTCGTTTCCGTCGTCCGAAAAAGTCTCGCTTCTGTCTCCGCGCTAACTGACCTAGTTGGAAGCAACTTGGCCCTCTACAGGTACGTACCAGCTACACCTCGTTCGCACGCTGCTCCGAAGAACGTTGTCTTCCTTCCCCTTTTTTTTTGGAAATCGCCGCCATATTGTGCCTGCCTCGCTTTAAGCCATCCACCGGAAGTTCAAGGTAAAAACTCCCAGTGTTCTTTTGTGACAAAGAAACCTTTTTTGCTCGCGTCAACTTGCAGAATTTCGCGATATTGAAGTTTTTTCTGCAACTTAAAAGCGGTCTTCAATCGCTATTTATTTATAATTTATAAATTTGTAAAAGATATTAATATTGTATTTTTCTTGTAAACCCTACGCCATTGGCCACACAGATTCATTACTATATAAATATTGTGCATCAACGGCGGCGAGTTTTTTTTGAACGTTCAAGAATTAAAATTCTGTAATTCAAGCTTTTTGCGTTATAACTTGCCAGTTCATTGTATTGTCATATTTTAACCGTTTCATTATATGTGTTTTAAAGTTTACTGTCTCTTATTGTGTCTTTTGTACTTGTTGGTGTAAGAATTTTGCAAGCTTTAAATATATAGGAGAAGGCACAATCACGGTAAGTTCCGTTCCCGTAAGCTGTTGGCTTCTTGGCCTTCCACAAGGACCTTCAATCAGCTGGATTTGGAAGGTGGTGCCCACTTATTTTGACTCGCCCTGTACACAACTAAAGACTTTCTCCCATAAGCGATTTTCACGAACTCCCCCTACTCCTCTGAGCTAAGCTGTAGGCCCTTTTCCATCAAGCTAGTTACGAATCGTCGAAAAAGCTCGATTGGCCCGTAACAGTAGTTAGGTCGAAAGTATCATCTTCTTTAAATATTAGGTTGGTAGGAAGATAATTGAGGATTTTGTTTTCTCAGCTAATGAACGAAACTAATGAATTAATAAATTTATTAATTGAAAGAAGTGCCATTAAAACTGACACAATTTTACCAATTAATTACAAGTTTATTTTTTACGGTGGTGTAAACTTCCTGAGTTTTTAACTTGAGAAAATCTCGAAATGCATTTTTGGTAGTAGCTATGTTGTTGGAAAACTTATTCTTTAAGAAATTGTCGAAGTGCTTAAATAAGTGATAATCTATTGGCGAGATGTCTGGTGAGTGTAGAGGATGAGGCAATGTTTTATAGCCCAATTCATTCAACTTTTGCATGGACAATTGTGCGATATGTGGTCGTGTATTGTCGTGAAGCAGGATTGGACCTTTTCGATTGACAGTACGGGGACGAGATATCGCAGTTCTTGGTGCATTTTGTCGATTTCTCGGGAGTAACTTCCAGCTGTAATGGTTTCGCCAGAATTCAAAAATCTGTTATGGACAATACTGAGTGCAGACCACCAAACAGTTACCATTACTATCTTTTGTTGTAATTTTGATTTCACGAAATGCCTTCCGACCCACTTTTCGTTGCACTTTACAATACGATCGAACAATGAATTGTTTCAGTTGCGTGAAAGAAGCGTAGCAGAATCTTCGTTTGAATTTTTTGAATAATTATGTACTAATTTTTGTGCAAGCTGTCGAATTGTTGTGCGTGGTTCTGATTCAACTAACGCTTCGGTTAGTCATTATCAACTGACGAAGAATGACCGTGACCAGCACGAAATTTTTGAAACCATCATTACATTGTATGCTCTTTGACAGTACCCACACCAAGAACATAGTTCATATTTTGAGATGTTTCTATTGCTTTACCACCCGTTTGTACTAATACAAAAAATTGGTAGTATTTCTTTCTTGTCCATTTTCAATTCAGTAGCCTAAATTGTAACACAATTAGCAACAAAGCCAAAGTTAATGCGCTAAATGCACTTCTAAATTATCTTTACACAAACACAATGTAATTGTACTTATATTGAAAACAATTGAGATTCAATCGCAGTAAACAAAAACCGCTATTATTTTCTTACCAACCTAATAATAATATGGTTATCGTATTTTGCCTTCTCCAGATATTTATTTAGTAGCATTTCTGCTTTTAACTAAATTGTGAACTGTTTAATACCATTTATTCACTGTTTTATTTATTTCGGTCCTTTCACGTTGTTCATTTTTTAACGCTATTATTTGCGATTTTCCCAAATTGCGTCCGAGTACCTTTATATTTCTATTTCTCTATATAACGTCGATTATTTCGTTTAATTGGTTTTCTTTTATATTCTGTCCAACAGATTTGCGAATTAATTTGTTAAATTCGGTGTATCTAATGGTTTTTTGTTTAACTGTTTGCTTTAAGTGTTTACGTTTTCATAGTATTTCCTACATGGAATCAGTAATATTTTCATCTTTCCTCGGTACTCATGCGTTGGCTTTTGGCTAGTCTCCCTTAGAGCTTCGACTAGGATGGTTGATTTAAGTCGTGTTTTATATTAATGCTTAATGCAGACAAATTATGAATGATAAATAATGCCTTGGGAGCTAATATTGTAAAAAATACATTATATTTTTATAAAACAATTGTATCGAATCAGTTTTATATGTTAAAATTGGATATAAGTCAGTAAGTACCGGTTCGTTTATTTTATTTTGTTTACATTACATTGCCATTTCCAATCCACTAATTGTATTATTATTATTTTCGGATTAACAACAATTTATATAATAAATATAATGCTTTATAAAACTAATTTTAAATTTTGAATTAGTGGCACAATAACTAAATATTAAGTGCCTCTTATTCTGGTATTTCTCAGGCTAGGAATTGAAGGCCGTAGTAGCAAAAAGTTTATCTGTAGGAGTAAACTTCGACGTTGATGTTACCGACATACTTTTTGATTGTCTTGCTTACGAGAAACGTTCTCTTGCAACTGAGTGATATTTATGTTTTTGTGAAGTTGCGGTGGTAGTAGTTGATTCGTTTTATTTATATGTTTATAAAACTTTACTACGAATGTTCGACTCTGGTTGTTGCATTTTACTTACCCCCCAAGAAAGAAACATTCTTAATAATAATTACTTAACAGGTGTACAATCAAAATAATCTACATTTAATATAAATATTTGGAAATAGTAATATTAACAGTATAACAGATTCATTAAGAATCTGTAACAGAATTGCAGAAAGTATAATTACTGTTTTCGTATAATTACATATAATTATGTAGAAGTAAAAAGATCTCCTTTTGTATTTATTCACGAAAACTGTTTCTAAGGTCGATAATTATTTAAAAAGAGCCCCTGGCACTATGAAAGTATGAGTTTCTGAAAATAGTCTGTACCTATAAACGGCGTTCCCTGTATCTAGCGCCTGAAGCGGTGGCCAGGATGATACATGACTAAAGAAGGATTTGATTTGAATAATTGTAAATTATAATACCGGGAAAATCTGTTTGCTTATATACTATTGTAGTAGTCTTCTATTGATTAAGTTAACGCGAATTTAGAAAACCCTTCTATGTAGAAGCAGTACTGCGTGTGGTCGATGATGAGCTTATCTGTAAATTAATTGCTTCTTCGTTCCCCACAACTCGCGTTAATAGAAGCCACATCATATAAGGCGCAAATTCGTTTGTATCTCGATGCATTGGACCAATACACATTTCTATTGTACACTGTATAGTTGTATTAATGGAATGCTGAATGTCCCTGTCTCTCATCAATTTCACAGTGATAACATCGACGAGCTAGGATCATATTTTCGAACAATAACTATTTATGTAATTAGTTCGTAGCCACGTGCATTAGAAAAGTTCACACAGCTTTTTTATTCTTACTGAAATCAATCCTGAAGAAATTAGCAATATTTCAGTTATGAAACATAATTACGCATCTCAAAAATTAAATTCGTACTGCCAAGTGACCAATACGTTGTTCAGTTGCTGGTGGACGATTGCTTCGGGCAATACTTACAATACAATAAATAATAAGAAATATCAGAAAATGGTGGAGATCACTCCAGCTAGATTGGCATTCACTGTAAAATTGTGGAAGTTAGTAATCTGAAATGACCAAGAAAATTGTTTTAAAGTTAAGTTCACATAGTCTTCGTGTCTCTTAAAATTCTTTTTATGATATCATTGTTGTTGTTTTGTGGCATCCTTTTCAACAAAATTATGTTCAAGTTGTATGTGTGCAAGTTCTTTAAAAATGCAATTTTCAGTACTTTGATAATTTCAGTGTTTCATTAAAGAAAAAACAGAATAATGGAAAAACATAAAAATACAGGTTGTTAGATTATCAAACTTTTACAGGCCTCGTAGGCCCATCGCTTTGGTGTGAGACAAGGCTAAGTTAGTTTGTGCCATGCACAACAGGGCCCGATTCTGTGGGTTACCGTGTTGGTGCGTAACCGTACTTAACCTGCCTGGTGTAAGGTATATGCGAGTGGAGTCTTCTTACTCCTGTAGTGCGACCGTAACACGAGGATGCCATTAATTTGATTCCCAAATAGAAATCAGCATTAAGTACTGACCAACAAAGGAATTAGAAAACAAATCTGACACCTGGAGTGATTCGAACCGGCAAGCGTTTGGACTATTACGTCCAAAGTCTGACTCTCTTACCACTGAGCCACCACAGTCCAAGACAGGTTACATTATACAAACTGAAACTTAAAGTGTGGAGCGCAGCCAATGGATTCAGCTAATGTTAGGATATTTACAAACAACAACGTCAAACTTAAATATAACATAAAACATAGCTTTAATAGAAAAATGTAATACGAGGGTGGTTCATAATTTATTGTCACTGATATAGAAGCAAATGAGTTAGACATCTCAAACAACTTTATTTCTCAACATAATCACCTAAACACACTGAGTATAACGATGATGCAGAGCTTGAATGCCTTTAGAAAAAACTCTTTGTCCAGTACTGCAAACGATTCATTCACAGTAGTCATCACTTCTTCATTATCCAAAAAATGAGTTCCCCGAAATATTCTTTAATTTGGCGAACAGGTGAAAGACACTGGGGACAGATCTGGAGAATATGGGGTTTATTCTAAAATTTCAGTATTGCGGATAGTTGCAATAGAAACACACGCACTACGGCTAAATATGCAGAAGGTAAACAAACTCTGTAGGAAAAAGAAAAGACAACCAATGCAGGAAAAGATCAAATAAATAGAGGAATATCATACAAATAAACAAGTGAGAGAATATAAGGCAGTTAACGATATTAGGAAGGGATTCCAACCCCGAAGCAATGCATGCCTAAATGAGAGCGGGGAATTACTCCTCAGCAAGGACAAGATATTAGAGAGATGGGCCCAACATTTCGCGGAAGTGCTAAACGGTAACGCTGCAGCCCAGCACCATGAGGAAGAAATTGAAGAGAATGAAAATGAAGAACAACAGTAGGAAGAACAGCAGGGTGATGGAGAAGAAGAAAACATAGAAGAACCTACTGCTGAAGAAGTACAGAGAGCTATTGTACGTATGCGAAACAATAAAGCACCGGGAAGTGATAATACACCAGCGGGCGGAGAGGAACTGGCAAAGGAGATACACAACCTAATCATTAAGATCTGGAGGAAGGAACAGATACCAGATGAATGGGAAAGATGTATAAACTGATAATATGGACTGAATATATAGAGATCGAGGGTGAACACTTTGGTAGGGTCAATCAGTTTAAATACTTGGGGTCAACGGTAAATTACAACAATGACATGACCAGTGAAATTAAAAACCGAATTGTAGCTGGCAATAGTTGTATGTATGGTCTCGAAAGCATACTAAAAACAAAAAATATATCTAAAGCATGCAAACTACGCCTTTACAAAACTGTTATAAGCCCAGTGGTTAGTTACGGATGTGAGCCATGGACCCTCACGCAAAAAGATAAAGAACTGCTGAACCGTTTTGAGAGAAGAGTGTTGAGAAAAATATATGGGCCTATATATGACGAAAATGAAAATGCATGGCGAACGAGGATGAACCATGAATTAAAACAGCTCCTTCAAGAACAAGATCTGGTAGGGTGGATTGAGAGGCAAAGAATACGATGGATAGGTTGTATGGTGAATGCCTGACACAAAGGTAGCCAGGAAATCAACCCTTAGATTACCACGCCTTATATAATCCCACAAACTATCTCGTGGGGTCCTTGTGGGACCCCAATGAACGTGTGGATATATTTTGTCAATTTTCGGTTTAGGTTAGATTTTAAACTTAAAAGGAGTCCTAATCTAGATATTAAACCCTAAACGTTATATTTAAATCATTTTATTGAAATAAACTCAAATACATTTTGCAACATAAACTACGCATAAACAATATTGAAAATCAAAAATAGAATTTTTATTTACATATTAAATGACCTCTAAATCTTTGTGATCAGTACAGTAATTTGCAGGTTTTGTCACAGATTTGCGATGAGCTTTACAAATAGACATCTCACAGGTGGTACATCTGATGTTAACTTTTTTGTCAAATGACCTTGGACATAGACGGCATCTTCCCCTTTTAACGCCTGTTTCTGTTCGCTGGGGAGCTGAATTTTGTGGGATAAAATTAATCCCACAAGCCTGAATGGCTCTCACTACATGAGGATTGTTACCCATCATTGGTAACCGCTCTTTCATGTTTGGTATGGCCAGGTCTTTTCCTAGTGTTTTCAAAAATATACATCTTCTGTTACTCATTGCTTTCTTCCAATCGGGATTTTTGGTGGTATATATATAATAAATGCATTCAAGGATGTCCAACATATTCATGAACAATCTAAAAGGCCATCTAGCTGTACGACGAGCGCAAGAATATTCACGAATCAATTTATCTGCGTTGTCAACGGCTCCTTTGGTGGCGTCATAATTCAAAATTATATTTGGTTTTCGATGTTCATCATCAGATATTTCTTCATCGTGATGTTAAGATGATAGGACATGAACCATTCGCCCGTTTTTTGGAATGTATGAGACTACCATTAAATTTTGCGAAAAAGCTAATGAAGATGAGTATTCTGCTTTCCTTGCATTTACTTTTAGTTCTTCCGG
>JABXWE010103156.1:0-20308 GCA_014611495.1 Limonius californicus | reverse complement strand
TCGATGGCGACATTTTTGACAGGCGCTATTTTCAATCCGTGCTAGCTTTAACCGACGCTGTGAATGATGGCGCTATTTTCGATTGGATTATTTTCGACGGAGACAATTCCTCCCGGCGCTGTTTTGATTGGTGCTATTTATACTTGGCGTTATTTTTGTGGGCAACATTTTTCCAGCCGCTATTTACACTCGACAACGTGTTCACTCAACACTATTTTCGATGGCGACATTTTTGACAGGCGCTATTTTCAATCCGTGCTGTGAATGGTGCCGCTATTTTTGACGGAGACAATTCCTCCTGGCGCTGTTTTGATTGGTGCTATTTATACTCGGCGTTATTTTTGTGGGCAACATTTTTACCAGCCGCTATTTACACTCGAAAAAGTGTTCACTCAACACTATTTTCGATGGCGACATTTTTGACAGGCGCTATTTTTGATTGGATTATTTTCGACGGAGACAATTTCTCCTGGCGCTGTTTTGATTGGTGCTATTTATACTCGGCATTATTTTTGTGGGCTATTTACGCTCGACAACGTGTTCACTCAACACTATTTTCGATGGCGACATTTTTGACAGGCGCTATTTTTGATTGGATTATTTTCGACGGAGGCAATTTCTCCTAGCGCTGTTTTGATTGGTGCTATTTATACTCGGCGTTATTTTTGTGGGCTATTTACGCTCGACAACGTGTTCACTCAACACTATTTTCGATGGCGACATTTTTGACAGGCGCTATTTTCAATCCGTGCTAGCTTTAACCGACGCTGTGAATGATGGCGCTATTTTCGATTGGATTATTTTCGACGGAGACAATTCCTCCCGGCGCTGTTTTGATTGGTGCTATTTATACTTGGCGTTATTTTTGTGGGCAACATTTTTCCAGCCGCTATTTACACTCGACAACGTGTTCACTCAACACTATTTTCGATGGCGACATTTTTGACAGGCGCTATTTTCAATCCGTGCTGTGAATGGTGCCGCTATTTTTGACGGAGACAATTCCTCCTGGCGCTGTTTTGATTGGTGCTATTTATACTCGGCGTTATTTTTGTGGGCAACATTTTTACCAGCCGCTATTTACACTCGAAAAAGTGTTCACTCAACACTATTTTCGATGGCGACATTTTTGACAGGCGCTATTTTTGATTGGATTATTTTCGACGGAGACAATTTCTCCTGGCGCTGTTTTGATTGGTGCTATTTATACTCGGCATTATTTTTGTGGGCTATTTACACTCGACAACGTGTTCACTCAACACTATTTTCGATGGCGACATTTTTGACAGGCGCTATTTTCAATCCATGCTAGCTTTAACCGACGCTGTGAATGATGGCGCTATTTTTGATTGGATTATTTTTGACGGCGACAATTTTACATCATCAATTCTTATTTTTCTCTACGACTATAATATAATGTATTCGTGACATATACCTTTTTAGTTGAAGACTGATAGATATTCTCCATTGCCGTTGGATTCTGTAAAAAACGGTGGGATAATGAATCAGAATCCAATGGGCGTGGCATGTTAGCGCTTGGATCTCCCACTTGTTTTTTTATCCTCGTGAATAATAGCTGTCATTCTACACTCGTTGAAGAATATACTATTTTCTTCTACTGCCCTGCGAATTTGAAACTCGACCAAATATTATTTTAAAAAACCATCTCTAGTAATGAGAAGTTTCAGGCTTCCGTGGTTTGTGCCTAATGAAGTCATCTCTTTAATATTAGACTGCGTCGTCATTGAATTGATGGCTGCTGACGTTCCGCTACCGTTGCAGGTAGCATTATCAAAACAGTTTGATAATTGCTACTTGTAATTTAACGTCGACGCGGTCTAAGCCCGAAGAAATGACTTCACCACTTCTAGTAAGTTCTATCTAAATTCTTTTATAACAGACTGAGCATAGTACTGATCGTATCTCTAGCTGTTTCTAACGATTATTTGTTGTTAAGTGAAGTGACATGTGTAATTGTTATACGCGAATCATTTGGTGTATAATAATATCTTATATACCATGTAATAAAATATCTTATATACCATATAATAATGCTCTGTTTTGAATTTCAGAAATTAGTATTAAGTGCTCCTTGCGGCGACTCTGAAACTGTCAATTCTACGAAATGCATCGAAAATAAGCAGGAAGATACGTTGCCTCGAATCGTAACTCGTCCGACTAGAACAAAGCAAGGTAATTACTATTTACAGTAGAAATATGAATGCCATTTTATTCATTTATATTTTGATTTAATTCCTATTATAATTTGAATACTACAAGCGCTATGTTTATTGATATAATAATTATATCGATTAGTATAAAAATATAGTTCTGCAACCCACCACAAGCAGTTTCCCAATTCGGCTTTGGCAACCGTATTGGCTAAATGCTTACAATTTTCTTTGCGATTTTTGTTGTTCGAATTCCAAATTAAACTAAAGGTCGCTTATGCTTCTATCTAAACTCTTAGAGGAAGCATGTAGTTCCAGTGTCCAACGATGGAACGTAAATTTACAACTATTTGGTTAACAATTCTTGGCCCGTAAAATTCTGGTAATTACTCGTACATTTACTAGTAAGTAATATTTACTTTTATTATTTAGAATGTTAATTAAATGCAAGTTAACTATCTTGTACTGATGAAGGATATGTGTAATAATTATTATTGTTTGGCTTTACCCTCTAACCACCGAAAAGAAACAGGTCTTGTTAAATAGAATCCGTCAAGTAAATAATCATTTCAATCGATAAAACTTTATCAATAAGAAACCCTTCAAGTTTACCTGTAAAAGTGAATATAATATGGCAGTGGTTTATACGCTTAGACAATCTATTGTAAATTTTTTTTACTACAAAAATAGATCTGGCTTCATAGTACGTGTTTTGATAATAGGATGTTCAACCTATTTCTTGTTTCATGTGCACGCATTTGAAAGTTTACACGCAAATAAATCTGTTTTATTAAAATTATGCCGACAGCATTTATAAATAAATATGGATGTCAAACTTCATAAACAATATACGTTATCATTTCTAATATTGGATATTGACAGTTAATCTAATGATACGTTTTTGAGTAATGAAACCCGTATTATAAGATGTTGATCTAACCACATTATAATTTTAAACGACAAAGACAGGTATTCTAAAGCGTAATCGCCAACGGCCTTTTCGCCCGATTGCTGCACACCGGCCTCTTCTCTGCCAAGTGCTTCTCCTCAGCGTTAAGGGACCTACAGTTCAACGTCGAATTCGAACGACAGGACTTCCAAAGAAGGGTTTTGGAATTATGATAGCATGGCTGCTAAAGTCGAATTGCGAAATTGAGTGTAGTGGGTGACAGCAGAACATTTTTATACTTTGCCCTGGTAATGCTGCCAGATCGAACTCAGAAAGCGAGCGCTCTACCTGAAGGTACAACTAAGATATCCTTCAAATTCTTTATTGCAATGAAAGCGCTTATTCGGCTCTTTGCAAGCAATAATAAGCACATTCCGTGTTAAACTGTGGCTAATGGTTCGGCCTAATGATTTAGTAACCTTTTGGTGTACAATTTTTCAGGCACGAACATATTATACATATCAGTTACTCCAGATTATCCACTGCTTCAAATGTATCACCCCAAAATCACTTCTGCTCCTTCGCTTGGGTCCGACTACTACAGATTTCGGAGGCACTTTAGCCTAAACGGCTTATTGTGGTCACCTAGGTTATTTAATCTACCCAATCTGTGATCTGGGTACTCTGTAACATGGTGCACGGGTCTCTCATAGGGTGTCTGTTGAAATCGTTTGGTTCCATGCGTAGTCTTATACTTACCAACCCATCACCGTACCACAGTATATGCATCTACGTCTGTGGTTCCTCTTTGCAGAATCTACATGTGAGGTCGCTATCAAATTTCTTGATCCTCGTTAGCTGTTCCTTAACAGTCGCATGTCCTATTAGAATGTCCATGAAAATCCAAAACACCGTAGTAATGAAATTGAAAGCATGAACGGAACAAGCAAGATCCAAACTGCCATAAACTATGTAATACTAAAACGTGTCCTTTCTTTCAAATATCCATGCTTTTTTTCTTGAAGAAGGAGAAACCTTCAGAAGGGCCTTTGCACAAAGATGTCAATTGTGCAAGGGACTGTAGTATTTCTACCCACTAAAACTCCTCCCTGGGTAGAACCGCCTGCTGGCATTTCTTCACCTCAAATATCCATGCTGTTCTTCGGATAAATGAGGGTTTTTATATAAACATTCCAAGTTTCGCTTTAATCTTAGAATTTTTATTATCTTCCAGACAATACGTAGTACTGAAATTGATCCATAATTGAATATACCTATTCGAAGATTATCCTCCCTTTTTCTTAGAGGTACTACGTGAGTAATTTTCAGAATATGGGGAAGCCATTCGTAAATGTGTTGTTTATTAATTTTGCTAATTATTGGCGAATTATATTAATATCCAGATAAATCACCACTATATTAATCTCATCAAACCGACTCCTATATTGGTTCTATATTACACAAACAGCGTTCTTAACGTCTTGTTTTGTAAATTGCAGAATATGTGTCAAATGTAACTGGATATAATACTAAGATGAAACTTTAATTTAGTTTTAGAGAGCGGGTATGGCTCAGTGGTAGAGAGCCAAGCTTTGGATGTAATAGTCCAAACATTTCCCGGTTCGAATCTTCCCAGGGTCGGAAATTTTTGTAATTCCCTGGGTGGTCGGTACTGGGTCCCAGTCTCAGTTTGCCATTGGGGATCAAATTAATGGGACTCCTCGAATTACGGTCGCATTAGAGGAGTAACAATACCATAGACAAAAACATTCACACACAACAGCAGGTTAAGCATGGTTACGCACCAACACGGTAACCCGCAGGGTCGGGCCCTGTTGTGCATTGTACAAACTAACTTAGCCTTGTCTCACACCAAAAGCGATGGGCCTCTAAGGCCTGTGAAAGCTTCGTAATAATTTAATGTTAACCAATGTATAATATTAATTTGCAGTATTATAGGGATCCTCAAGGATATCTATACACCAGTACTTGGTACAATATTAAGTTGTTTTTTTTTAGTTCAGTATTCACGATATATTAGATGTCTTCTAATTTATTGGTGGAATTCCCAATTCTTAAACCGTAAGAATTACATTTTCACTATACACAATTCTGTTTGAAACTGCTTGTTTAGACTACACCAATAATCCATAATCTTATAAAAACTAAAATTTGAACTATTCCCATGTAAATCATTTCTTTCTATTCTTATAGTTTCTCAACTTAACTAAAAATTTTAGGACAATATTTTTCAAATCAAAAGCTTAGCTCTTCTATAAAACAAAGATTCAAAGCAACAGCATTCAGGAATCAGGTGATGTGGCCAAGTTTGTGACCTTCTACAACTGTTGTGCTACTATCGCAGTAGACATTACTCGAAATTTGTGTAGGTATCGACAACGATTAATCATAATGACCTGATAAACTAGGATAAAATATTGTAATAGCACAATGTTCAGGACAAGACCTGATCAGGAGGAGCGACGTTTCGAGACGATAAATATGTAATAATACTTTTTAGACAATGCACTTATTCGTGAAGTAAAACTTTACTACATAGATTGCACGATTAGGGGATCGCGGTAGAGTAGTGGCCGCGGCGCTTGGCTTCGGAGTTATTCTACCAAAGTCGCTCAGGTTCGATTCCTGAGCACTGCACTCTCCCAGAGTGTTTGTGGTGTCTTAGTTATAGTTGGGGCATAGGGGTTTTCAAGGGTGGGGCATGTTAGACCCGTGAACAGCACGAAATGTGTCGAGCCGGGTGGGACGGGATTCTTAAAAAAATTTAGAATTTTAGAAATTAAAAATTTTACTGTTTATCACTGCTTGGAACGTTGTTCTCTGTAACACTGTATTAAAAATAGTTTACTTTAAGAGTTATCCTAAAATATTTAAATAATTGTAAGGGATTTGGTCCGTAAGTTGAAATTACTGCGCACTAACGTAAAATCCAAAAAAAAAACAAAGAATCATCTTACCATTATATACCAGCAAAACAGAATTGCTTCGATACTGTCTTACCAGATACTTTTCAATGCGGCATTTCGCATTTACAAATTAGTTTGTGCCAACTTATATCGATTACAGTCATTAGGGCATTAATTTATTTAATTTAAATTAATTTTTTAAATAATTGATTCGGTTATTTCGAAAAGACCGCTTCTCTAGAAAAGTAAGTATTACTGGAGAAAAGAAAACTTTTCAATTTGATTGTAGTTCAGCTATCCCTTTCTACTTTCTAACAATAACTTAAAGGATGATGATGTTGATGTTCATACAAGAAAAAACATGGAAAAATGAATTATCTTGGCGGTAAATGTTTGTTTTGATCTTGGACTTGTGGCCTTTTCCAAACAAACAAACATAATTTTATTGAAAATGAATTAAAATCTTAAGTTTTGAGAGTAAAAAATGTATTATGTGAGAATGGTAACAGTTTTAAAATAGAGAAATAGATAGTATTTAATAGTCCTCCTCTGGTGGCTTATCCATAGCAGTGTAAGGCCATAAAATCAGCTCATCACAAAAAAATTTGTACCCTGGCACATACTGAACAGGTTTCTCTAGATTATCCATTTTGTTTTGAACAAATAGAAATTTTTCCTGTGCAAGCAGGCTCTGTTAGTAGATTAGGACAAATTCCAGACGGCTTTCCCAAGGGACAAGGGGAAAAGGAAAAGCAATCCATTGATGAATGGACGTACTTTTACAACTCGCAGCGTTTGAGTCATATTCAAATTCATTATATTAACAGATTGGGAATGTTTATTTTTCATCTTTAAATTGTATGACATATAATTCGATAAGATATTATGATTTTCTTGTAATATCTGGCCCACCATTTCTTCATTATTCAGGATTTTTCTATTACCTCTTAAAATTTTTCTGGAATATGTCTTTTTGCAAACCCAAAGTCCCTATCGCACGGAAGGAAAGTAGTGGAAAATTTTGTTGAATCTTCCTGTGCAGACGGTGGCTAAAAGGAAATGTGATTCTTGTTTCGGCCCACACATCCATCAAAATACATAAAGCTCTTTCACATTTTCTGAGATCTTGTTTTTAAAATGGTGTTTCAAGGAAGTGCACACTTCACTGGGTTCTTTGCAAGTCTCACCCTCAAGATAAATGTTGCTTCTCCTGTTCTTAGGTTATGTATACTAAACTCACAAACCCACAACGGGCAACAATAAAAATTTCCTGTACGAGTATGTCCGGTAAAGGAAAATTTTGCATGTATAGATTATATACAAACTTGTGATTCCCAATGTGCTATCTGATTATGAGGAAAGCTTCCTAATGTCCTCTAGTTTCTTGTAGAATTTCTTAGCTGTATTTTCTGAAGTATGAACTTTTCACTTTTTGGCCAAGTTCTTCACAAACGGAATATACATCCGCCATAACCTCTTATCCCACATGGCTGATATTAGTGATGGGCGTATCTCGAATCATTCGAAATGTTCAATTATGTATACATCTCAACGACGCGCGCATTATAAATGAAATACTGCGAAAGATACGATCATGCAAGCATCTCCGAGATGCGAGTAATTCATTCGAATGATAAAACTTTTCGAATACGTTTGCAGCGACGCGCGTATCTCGAATGAAATAATTCGAAATATACGATTATGCATGCATCTCCGATATGCGAGTAATTCATTCGAATGATAAAAACTTCTCGAATACGTTCGCAGCGACGCGCGTATCTCGAGGGAAATAATTCGAAATATACGATTATGCAAGCATCTCCGAGATGCGAGTTATTCATTCGAATGATAAAACTTCTCGAATATGTTCACAGCGATGACGCGCGCATCTCGAATGAAATATGTAATTCGAAATATACGATTATGCATGCATCTCCGATATGCGAGTAATTCATTCCAATGATAAAAACTTCTCGAATATGTTCTCAGCGACGCGCGTATCTCGAGGGAAATAATTCGAAATATACGATTATGCATGCATCTCCGAGATGCGAGTTATTCATTCGAATGATAAAACTTTTCGAATACGTTCGCAGCGACGCGCGTATCTCGAGGGAAATAATTCGAAATATACGATTATGCAAGCATCTCCGAGATGCGAGTTATTCATTCGAACGATAAAACTTCTCGAATATGTTCACAGCGATGACGCGCGCATCTCGAATGAAATATGTAATTCGAAATATACGATTATGTATGCATCTCCGATATGCGAGTAATTCATTCGAATGATAAAAACTTCTCGAATATGTTCGCAGCGACGCGCGTATCTCGAGGGAAATAATTCGGAATATACGATTATGCATGCATCTCCGAGATGCGAGTTATTCATTCGAATGATAAAACTTCTCGAATACGTTCGCAGCGACGCGCGTATCTCGAGGGAAATAATTCGAAATATACGATTATGCATGCATCTCCGATATGCGAGTAATTCATTCGAATGATAAAAACTTCTCGAATATGTTCGCAGCGGCGCGCGTATCTCCAGGGAAATAATTCGAAATATACGATTATGCATGCATCTCCGATATGCGAGTAATTCATTCGAATGATAAAAACTTCTCGAATACGTTCGCAGCGACACGCGTATCTCGAGGGAAATTATTCGAAATATACGATTATGCAAGCATTTCCGAGATGCGAGTTATTCATTCGAATGATAAAACTTCTCGAATATGTTCACATCGATGACGCGCGCATCTCGAATGGAATAATTCGAAATATACAATTATGCTTACATCTCCCATTTGCGAGTAATTCATTCGAATGATAAAAACTTCTCGAATATGTTCGCAGCGGCGCGCATATCTCCAGGGAAATAATTCAAAATATACGATTATGCATGCATCTCCGATATGCGAGTTATTCATTCGAATGATAAAAACTTCTCGAATATGTTCGCAGCGGCGCGCGTATCTCCAGGGAAATAATTCGAAATATACGATTATGCATGCATCTCCGATATGCGAGTAATTCATTCGAATGATAAAAACTTCTCGAATACGTTCGCAGCGACACGCGTATCTCGAGGGAAATTATTCGAAATATACGATTATGCAAGCATTTCCGAGATGCGAGTTATTCATTCGAATGATAAAACTTCTCGAATATGTTCACATCGATGACGCGCGCATCTCGAATGGAATAATTCGAAATATACAATTATGCTTACATCTCCCATTTGCGAGTAATTCATTCGAATGATAAAACCTCTCGAACTATGTTCGTTCAGTAGCGCGCGCATCTCGAATGAAATTATTCGAAATATTCGATTATTTCTGCATATCCGAGATGCAAGTAATTCATTCGAACGATAAAAACTTCTCGAATACGTTCGTAGCGACGCACGCATCTCGATTGAAACAATTTGAAATATTCGGTTACGCATGCAGCACCGAGATGCTAATAATTCATTCGAATGATAAAAACTTTTAGGATTACTTTCGTTTCGTTTTCGGCTGGTAATCGAAATATCGTTTGTGTTGGTATATTAATTTAAGTAGTATTCGAATGAATTTGTAATTCGAGAAGACACTGAAAGATAAATTAACATAACATATTTGACTTGTTTTGTGTGGTGTGGTCGCATGTGCAATGGTGTTAGCAAAATAAGATTTTAAAATTTCGTACCGGACAAGGCTTAGGTTACGATTATTTACTTCTGCTTTCCATACTTAAATTTAAAAATATTTGTAGAATTTTTTGGATTGATATTATTCAATTAAATATATTATTGTTATAAATTAGATTAATAAATAAAATAATTTCAGCAATTTATTTCACTGTTTATAAATATCAAATAAACCAAATTTTTTTATCTTAATCAGTTACGATCATTTGTAATCTGTCCGGCTTTTCATATTATCTGTTTAAAAAGTTTAGTGGCTAAATTTGTCGTCATAATTACGCTTATAAAGACATAAACTATTCATCATTTATAAATGTTATTAAGATTTAATTCAAGGCTGGGGTGGCGCAGTGGTAAGAGAGGCAGGCTTGGGGATGTAATAGTCCGAACGGGGGTCGGAAATTTTTCTAATTCCCTATGTAGTCGGTACTGGGTCCCGGTCTCCATTTGCGATTGGGGTTCAAACTAATGGCACTCCTCGTATTACGGTCGCATTAAAGGAGTAACAAGACCATAAACAAAAACGTCCACACACCAGGCAAGTAAAGCACGGTTTCGCACCAACACGGTAATCCTCAGAGTCGGGCCCTGTTGTGCATAGCACAAACTAGCTTAGCCTTGCCTCACGCTGCCTCGACACGGCGCAAGCGATACAAACGAGAATCGCGATTATGAAATGAACTAATATTTAATAACTTATAAGACGGAAAAAACAAATTGTTAATAAAATAAAAGAAATGGCACCGCCTAATTGTTGAAACTGGAATTTCCGCGCGAAAACCTGACAGTTCAATAGAATAACCCATTTAGACTATTCTTTGTGTGATGTCATTATTTCATATAGTAGTTTTTGGATTTGGATATTTGAATTATTATAAAAATTAAAATTATGTAAGTAAATTGCCCTTATGAGCGCAATCGATTACAGTTGACGCAAACTAATTTGTAAATGCGAAATGCCGCATTTAAAGGTATCTGGGAAGACAGTATCGACGCAACTCTCTTTCTAGGTAGATGATTCCAGGTAGATGTATTTTTGTTTTATTTTACGATTTATGTCAATATCGCACTAATTGGAACTGACAGACCAAATTTAAAACATTTATCTAATTATTTCAAAACTCATAAAGCAAACGATTTTTTAAAAAATGGGACTTTACAGAGAACCACGTTGCAAGCAACGATCATCAATTTTTTAACACAATTTAAATTCCTTAAATTATTATTTTTATAAGAAGTCTCTAAAAATTATTTAACCTCATAGGCACAGCCAAAAAATATTTGCGATGTGCCTATGGGGGCACCGCCTATTACACTCTGTCCAAAAATATATTTTCTAGTGTTACATATAAGCCAGATATCAAGCTGATTCGTCTTAGAAGACGGGAACACTAAAATATCACTTTGAACAAAGGCACTTCTTACCCACGGGGCGGCACTGGTTCAGGATCAACATTAGATACTTACATAATCAAGGGCACTAGATGGCGTATGGCAGACCCGCATGGATTCCTGTAGTGAAGATGCCATTTGAAAACCTTTTTTCCTATTTCTTAGTGTAAAAGAGCAACATTTATCTACAAAATTTTTTAATAAACAAATCGTATCAAATAAGTCCATAGTAACATATTTTTAGATCACACGTACACGTTTCATATACTCTTTCTTGTTTGATATGTCATGGTGTCAATCATTTAAGGGCATGCAGTTATAATGTCTTCTGACTGTTCAGCAAGTTCTTGTAAAGTACCAACAAGTTGCACCCTGACCATTCCGGCTCGTGAATCGAACATAAAGTTTACGTATTTACAATGAAAAGGTATTACTAAACGGAATGTCAAAATTTTTCCCCACATTGGTACCAGAGACGTGCCTGCTGGGTGCCCGCCGTATTTGCTAAAGGAAGCAAAACTCCTCAAAGTTTTGGCAAAACTGTAGGAACGTGTCCCCAAATTGTATTGGTAGCGGGACGCAGTAGAAAAGAGCCAGTAATATGAAATTTTACACATCACTAATAAGAACATAGAAACCCCAAATTGAGCTTGCTTACATGTAAATATTTTCAGGGTCACTACTTGCGAGTCTGCTAGGTGAAGAGGCTGACGCACTATTTGGTGATCAGGAAATTGTATTTCCAGATTCGTATGAATTGTTATTCAGACCTATTCAAGGATCACCAAAATGCAATAACGGTTTGAGCCTATGCGAAGATGTGGACACATATCCTTATAAAAGAATAAGGGACAAGCTAGACAAGGATAACCATAATGAATTTTTTGGCGTTGATGAAGTGCCTACAGAATTTGCAAATAGGGTAGGAGAACCTACCGAAAATTTCATATGCGGATCAATCGAGACCACGATATTTCCAAAGGCTGGAAAAAATAAAAACAACAAGTGGAAATATATTATTAACCAGGGCGAAAGCGAAGGATACCGACAAGGTATTCGAATAGAAAAATGTATCCAGTAAGTAAAATTCATATATTATTTAAGTATTTTAAAAAATTAATGTGTTCTTAGATTCGATGGACCCTGCAATTTAATTTCCGATGCTCCCGTTGGATATGTGGCAACATGTAAACAAAAATTTGTGCTTCGTCGTCTCTTGTCGATTACAGACAATGGCCAACCAGTACCTGATTCATTCCAAATTCCGTCCGCTTGCTGCTGTGCCTTTAAGAAGGATTTTAACTTTTTATTTGGAAGAAGTGTCACTCCTGCCAGCCGCCGAAGAAGATGATATGCTGCACTTACACACAACACTGGTAAACTAAAATCTACTTTTTTTGTGACAAGGATAAAACACTGCGTATGTTATGTAAAATTTCACCAGAAAGCAGAAAATGACCCTGTATTTTCTCTATAACCCACACTTTATTGGCTACGAAGTGTTGTGCGTTATACGGAAGTATATCAATATGGATATGTTCTTAATGTTGCACTTCCTTCAAAATGTTGTTGGGGGTGTTTTACGGCGATATTTGGTGTATGGGGCATCACGGATTAATGTCCAACAGTAATCAGCAAGCAAACTGGGACACCATTTGCCTTGGTATCGCTTTTCTATGATTGCAACGTCTTGGTGGAACCGTCCTCCATGTTCGTCGCTTACGGCACCCAAATTTTTCGGAAAGAAATTAAGATGAGCATCCAGAATGAATTTTTAAAGACATGTTACATCCCATTTCTCTGTAGGCACTACGTAGTTCAGTCACAAGATCTTTGTAATTTTCAGCTTTGACATTTCCAAGAAAATTGGTGACAACTGTTATAAAAGCTCTACATGCTCTTAGTTCAACTTCAATCAGCAAGTTGTCAAATTCGCCATCTTTCATTACTTCTCGTATTTGTGGTCCCACAGATATGCCCTCTTTAATTTTTGCCTCACTAACTCTCGGAAATTTTTGTTTCAGATACAAGAACCCTCTTCCGTTCCGATCTAGTGCTTTAACGAAATGTCGCATCCCACACCATCAGAGACCCTCCCTAAAAACTAACGCGATGAAAGAAATTGCATTAAGCGTAGTGTTTCCCTAGTCTTCACCACAATCAATGCGTATGAAGAAAATGCTGACTCATCCATAAACAATACGGCACGCCATTGCCCCTCCGTACAATTGTTGGGAATAGAAGCAAAATTAAGCCTGCCTACTCGATGGTTTCTGAGAAGTTTAGGCACTATGCCTGACTTGTGCGCCTTTAAATTGACTTCTCCAAGTCTCCTTCGTACCGTTCACTCTGTAATATTGGTACCACATACTTTCAACAGATAACTTTTTATCCTCACTGCAGTAGTATGCCTGTTTCTTAATACGGACGAAACAATAAAACGGTCATCCCGCTCTGAGGTGATCCTTCTTCGTCCCGATCTGGCCCTCTTCCAAGTAAACCCGTGTCCTGATACCGTTACCATATTCGTTGAACATTGGAACGACTGCTTTCCAAAGTTGCCGCGACATAACGCTGACTTCGTCCATCTTCAACAAAAGCAGTAATTTGAGCTGCCCTCGTTGTTGGATCGTTCATTTTACAGAAATTTACTGGTCACATTAATACATGCCAAATAAAAGTATGATACGGTATCACAACAACCAAAATTAACTCAAAGAAGTGGTAAAAGGAACAAACATGAGTTCAAATGAATCACTCAAAATGAACATCTATGCATTTAAGTGTAAATTGTTTTACAGATGTGATAATGTTTTATTGTTGCATATGTTATGATTCACAGTTGTAAACAGTTTCGAACAAATTCAATACACTACGTTTGAGAATATTGAAGTAGCCCGATTTTTTTGCTCACCAGTGTATTATATAATACTCATTTTTACAGTTAATTGCCGCCTTCTCACTCGTTAGCCGTATCTTTCTGCACATTTCTGTTCACCACAGCCTTCCTCACACCCTCATTCCATGATTTACGGAGGTATCCCTTCTTCTTCCTTGCGGGTGGGGTTTACCATAAACCAAGGGAAACATACATTCGCGAAACAGTTCGTCCAATGACATCTATGGTGCAACATGATGTCACTAACATACTGCTTTCTGCATTGATAGCTTTACTGACTTGTTTCCAGAACAACCTTCAGTGACTATGTCAGTCTCATTTAAATTGAAGATGTGGGTTCATATTCATGTCGTTTGCATACATTTTTTAGTTTACAAAATACAGGTGTTTATTATTCGTGCCAAACGTCTCTATAATTCTTTTGCACTCAAGAAAGCGTGGTGTCCTTTTCTGCTATGCATGTGGTGTGCGTTTAAAGTATTGTACATAAACATAGGAAACCTACGGGGGCTCCGAGCCGCGGGAAGTGCATTGCACTTGTTCTCCAGAGAAGGTGTTCTTGGCAGAAGTCCAATGCACTAACCGTTGCACCACGGTCGATTTTAAATCGATTATATGGAATCGGTTATCAATTAAGCCTATTTTGAAAACTACATGACGCTTTTAGCCAATGGAAATTAAACAATTCTACCAATGCATGCATTTTCCTTATGGAGCATATTCAAAGTCAGCTACTCAGCACGCTATATAGTATATACCCTTCTAACACTAAACTAGCAATCTTACTGATTTTCTTTTTTCATTGATATTGATATCAAAGAGTACAAAAATCTTTATTCTGTTCAGAGAACCGATGATGAAAACCTACCAGAAGTGGCGCACAATACAGGTAATGACATGTATGGACTTAATTTAGGAAGTCAAGTCTTTACCTTACCTCATTACAAATTACCATCCTTTGTTAATATAACGCACACAAACTCTTCTTCTTACTTTGACTAGAGATATCTTCCTGTTTGTTTGCTCTGTTATTCCACCGAAGAGATCCAGCTTTCCACCGATCTTCTAGGTGGACGTCCGAAGGGTCTTTTCCCAGTTAGTATATTTGTTTTGCATATATTTCCCTGCTCCTACTCGTCCCATATGGTTCTTGCATTCCCTCTTCTTACTATTTCTTGTTCTTTATTATTCCAGGAGGCAATGTTCCACGTGGGTAATCTTAGTATGTCGCTGTTTTCATCATTGTTTGATCCACCCTGTTCCGAGGCCAATTGATGTTTTTTTGAACATAAAAAGATTTATCTAATATCCACAAAAATAAAACAGGTCAACATAGATTTATTTTGTTGTACGCTATTTTCCTTTTACATTGGCTATTATAATAAAAAACAAGGTTTGCCACTGTAAACGGTTACATTTGAATTCTCAGGTTGGTTTAGGATCCCCTTAATCTTTGTGTTGGTGCATTATCGTTTAGTGGACAATCTATTGGCTGTTTTCAGCGGGCTAAATTTTTAAAAACGATATTTCAGGAATCTAAACAATCCACATTTATTTAGTTCCTATTTACGTAATTTCCTACCCAGGTCATTTTTACTTTTAAAACACGTTTAATACGTTTTGGACACAAGGGGATCGAAATACTTTAGATCAAAAATGGAGAAATGCAACGACTTGCTGTTGTGTTAGTAGCCTAACCTAAATCATCTATGGCCTTCTGAGTATGGCGTCTATTTTTACACCGAAGGATTCACAAGAACGCATGGCGCTTACATTTAATATTGCAAAAAGATTGATTGGTGACGGTGGTTTAAGTAATTGAACTTTGGAAAACCCCTCACCACCACGATATTTAGGCAATTAACTACCATTATCTGAAATAACTTGAACTAACTAAAGTAAATTGACCGAGGCAGGTCATTGGACTTCCATTGCTGACTTGATGAAAGACTTATCATCAGAGATATTCCTCAGTCAAGTTATTTTAGTTAGTTCAACTTCTTCCTTAAGATGGCAGCTTAGTTACCAAAATAGGTATTTAGGTGTTCTAAATATCTTGGTGGTAAGGGTTTTTCCAAAATCTATTTATATTCTAAAAATTATTGTCACTATCTCACTGATATCCAGTTCTCCTACAAATAGTTTTTTTTTGCGTTTGCTGTAGATGAATTAAGGACCAATACTGACTCCCATATGGCCATAAATTGAACACACTATAGAATACGTACAATATTCTTAAATGACTTTTGTAATTTGTAGGATACCATAATATTCATACATATACCTGTGATTTCGATATACTTAAACTAATTAAGATTGCGTTATGTAGGTAGTCTAGCAAGCTTTACTTTTATACAGCTTTTCTCACTGTACGTTAGGGAAGTTAAATAGTTTTTAGAATAATTTGTAAATACCTATTGTACATATTTTGTTAACTTTACTTATGTTTTGCTAATTAATCATTCATAAACAATAAAGGCGTTTGTTGTTATTATTAGTGTTACACTAAATATTTTTGCAGTTGAAATCAGTTACAGCGAATACCTACCTTACATAATTAATATATTTTTATCATTTCTACCTTTCGTGACTCGGAAAATATTATAATTCTTCAAAAACTAAAGGTTTTTGAGGAAAACGCTTGTAGAATTTATTGCTCAGTTTTTGATGCAGAAGCGCGATTTAAATATTTTCCGCCATTTAAGATTCACCCTGTAAATGTACCTATTTCAAAAATTGCGTCTTAGTTATTAGTAACTAGTTTTATTGCAGTTTCTTTGTACATCCAGGGTAACTACTTTGATTTTTATTTATTTAACTAATGTAAAGTTTACTATAGTTGTGCTAGCCAATCAAGTAATGCACGTCATAGATCATATGATCAACGAGCAGCAGTGCCGGTATCATAAAATAAAAAAAAAACAGAATGTAATTAGTCATTGCAGGTTATTCTTTTATTTTTTTTATAAATATTTTTTTAAATTTAGTAGACAACAGTAGGTTATCACAAAACCCATGTTTTTTTTAAATTATTAAATTAAATTATACAAATAATAACAAATGTACTATATTTTATAGCAGAACTATTGTTATATGTCGTTACGTTGGTATTAAATCCAACATGTTCATACTTTGTTGTCAGAAATTATTGCAGCGTCATTGAAGGTTGGTTGTTCGTAGTTTTCTCCTTGTAAATAATTTGTTTATTTACTGCTATAAAAAGAGTTCTGATTAGAACTAACCTAATTATTTGATTGATTTCTAGCAACGTCAAAATGAAATTGCCCTGTTGCCAGCTTTAGAGTCCCCTACTTTTCTAAAATAATCTAGTAAGTTTAGAATTAATAAAACATTTAATATATTATACCTACCTAATTGTCAGAATGGTGAAAGTTATTAACAAAGATACTAAACTGCAAATTGTGAAAGCTTTCAACCATTATAAAAGAAATAGGCCTGACTTCACACGATTTACGATCATAAATCGATTAATTGATATATTTGGGGTAAACAATTGCAAATTACTTATAATTTTCGGTGTTTGAGCGTTCTATAAGGGACATTTTATCACAAGGACAGGACGTTTTGAAATCTTCCATTTGTAGTATACGCGCTAAGACGGACATTTTCTTAAATTACACGTTTAGAAAAGATTTCCAACGACAAATTTGGCAGTATCATCTGATGAATGAACATTCTACTCTCGACAAACTGTTGGCGAAAATTTGGAATACAAGGGGGGCAGGACTACTTTATTCAAAATTATTAAATCAATGGGTTACAAGTACAAAATTGTGAATGGACGTAAAATTGTATGTGAATAAAAACACGTCGTTGCATCCAAAATTAAATTTTTTGTATACGCTCCCAAAATGAGCTATTTTACGGACTCATTTCAGTCCGTAAAATGAGTCTTTTTCGGACACTATCCCAAAAAGTTGCCATGACAACTTTTTCGGACACTATCCCAAAAAGTTGCCATGACAACTTTTTCGGACACTATCCCAAAAAGTTGCCATGACAACTTTCTAGGATAATTTAGGTAAATAAAGCAGAATAGTTTAATAAAACAATTAAACAACTTTATTTAATCTAATAGGTATAACAATATGAAAAAATTATTAGGTTTGTAAGTTAATTTAATATGATAACATCATTCATTATTATTAAACACTTATTTCCCAAAATGAAAATGAAATGGATTTGCTGGATTCTGCATTTTTTGTGTTTACATTAAACAATCTGGTTACTATGGTGGCATGGTAACTAAAATCCGAAGCTCACTATTTTCGAGACATATTTACTCCGATCACATTAATCATTCTTAATAATAAGAGGTTTGAATGTGTTTTTGGGAGCTTTAACAAAAAAATGTTGTTTGTAACACGTACCTAAAACGTTTTTTCGGACTCATCTGTTATTCCGGACTCGGCTTCGCCTCGTCCGGAAACAACAACGATTCGTCCGAAAAAACATTATTTTAGGTACTTGTAACAAAAATAACTATTTTTGTATACGCTCCCAAAATGAGCTATTTTACGGACTCATTTCAGTCCGTAAAATGAGTCTTTTTCGGACACTGTAACGGAGTGCCCGCTTAGGCTTTTTAGGCCTCACGTTAATATTGCTTATATTACTCGGATAAGCTCGTGAGATGTCCAGGGTTCAAAAATGACTAAATGTAAAAGAAATGTATTTATTAATTAGCACTAACCTATGTACAAAATCTAAAATAAATTAATGTTCTAGTGTATAATAATAAATGTAAAGGTAAATAATAACAAATTCTGAGTAGGTCTGTAAGTACTCTGTAGCTCCACTGTCTTTCTGGTCGGGCCCACCTACTGCGGCTTGCTGCGGTAGATCGACTGCTCGATCGTTCTCCAAGATGGATGCGGTCTGGTTTTGACTGGACTTTAAACACAAACAAATAAATTAAATAATTATTGCTTATAAGTGTTATTGCGGCTTCAGTGATTACGGTGGGGTAAATCGCGATAAACGGGTAATGATTAGCTAATTTTCCGGTGCGGGGTGCATAAAACACGCAAGTTTGATTAGCAACAAATGAAATTGAATAAATCGTTAAAAATCGCTTCGATCAACGACCCCGGTGAGCTCTTTACTGCTGGCAGGCAATTTACCTTTAAAAGTACGTATTTACTTGAATTCTGGTGACTTTAAATACTTATTCAAACAGGAACTTCTTATTTAATTTTTCCTGGAATTTCCCCAAAATACAACGGCGACGTTTTGAATGCGTCGTGATTGACGGGTTTGATACGATAACCTGTATTTATACGGTGTATTTATGACGGGACGAGACTGACTGTTTAATTGATAAGATTTAATAATCTCGGCTCCTAAACAATTTACTTTTAATTTTGCAAATAAAATCGGCATACGGTGCACCCAGATTCGCATAGAATCTGTGTATAGCTTTGAACCGTTTGAAATTCTCCAAACGTAATTCAAATATTACAGCCGGTATTTATAATAACCCAAAATTGGGATTCGTGAAAATTCCTCCACGGATCGAACCAATTTCAGTTCAGGGATTCAAATAAGAATTCAAATGAAAGATTACCGTGTGCTTACGTCGCTAATTATTCACCAGCTCGGCACACAATAATAATTCGTATAACAATTATTTTTACCAGGTATACTCTGATTCCAACACCAGTATATATCCTTGTAAACGTAACTATTCGGGGAAAACGTTCTACGGGATGAGCCAATAAAAGATCAAAGCAGGTTAATAATATAATACTCGCCAATTACGCGTTCAAAACTTGATACTTCCCACGCGTTTCCAACAGCGAATAAATTCTCTCGACTTCTCCCAGCGGTAGTGAGCTCCAGGCTGTCGAATTTCGGGATCTGTAACTCGTAATATAAAATGAATAAAACTGTCTCAAACACTGGTGAAAGCACAGGAAAATTATTTGTTCACTTTTAGGTAAGCACTCGGGTTAGTAAAAGGAATTTTACTTGACTGGTTAATTTTCAGGAACGGATTTGCAAACTGGAATCGCTTAAGATTGCTCTTAAGAAAACGGCGGAATATTTCTGACTTTGAATTGCTTCAAAGGCCAGGAAAAATTCTAAAGATCATTTAAATGGCTGGGCGGACGGTTTTATAGGAAGCACTTTTCCACTTCCGTCATGCGCGCTCCCCTCTCAGCTGGAGAAAGGGACGCTTGTTCTCGGCTATTTTACGTCACGGTGGTTCCAGATGTATGTTATTGCGGTCGGCCTTATCTTCAAATGTGAATTTATTCGAAATTGGTAATTAGATACCAATTATTCGATTTTCACATTTTGCACCCGTTACAACAC
>JABXWE010103155.1:0-35703 GCA_014611495.1 Limonius californicus | reverse complement strand
AACTGTCTCAAACACTGGTGAAAGCACAGGAAAATTATTTGTTCACTTTTAGGTAAGCACTCGGGTTAGTAAAAGGAATTTTACATGACTGGTTAATTTTCAGGAACGGATTTGCAAACTGGAATCGCTTAAGATTGCTCTTAAGAAAACGGCGGAATATTTCTGACTTTGAATTGCTTCAAAGGCCAGGAAAAATTCTAAAGATCATTTAAATGGCTGGGCGGACGGTTTTATAGGAAGCACTTTTCCACTTCCGTCATGCGCGCTCCCCTCTCGGCTGGAGAAAGGGACGCTTGTTCTCGGCTATTTTACGTCACGGTGGTTCCAGATGTATGTTATTGCGGTCGGCCTTATCTTCAAATAAGAATTTATTCGAAATTGGTAATTAGATACCAATTATTCGATTTTCACATTTTGCACCCGTTACAATTTGAATGTGTTTGTTTTACGTAGTTGGCGATTCTGTATCTCCAAGGTTTCGTTCTCTCTCTGGGGGCCTCCGCCCCAGGTCGTTAGTGCTTTTGTTTTCTCGTCATTCATTCTAAGTCCAGTTGGTTTTCCTGCCTGTTCCATCTGATTCAGTATTTCTACTATATCCCTTTCTCTCCTTTCCAGTATCACCACGTCGTCTGCATATGCTAGCAGTTGGGAGCTTCTGTTAAACAATGTACCACCGGGATTGATGTTAATTTTCCTAATGATGCCTTCTAATACTAGGTTAAAAAGTATGGGCGATATTATGTCTCTTTGTCTCACGCCTCTGGGTATATTGAAATCTTTCGAGACGTCTTGCCCGATCCTGCACCTGCGTTTAGTTCCTATGAGTGTCGTTTTAACTAGCTTGATTAGCTTTTTTGGGATCTTAAATTCGCTCAGTGTGCTCCAAATGGTGTTATGTATAATGCTGTCACAGGCCGATTTATAATCAGCGTATAGTTGGAAGACGTTAATATTATACTCCCAGCTGTAATATCTCACCTTTTCTTATTTTAAACTATTAGATATTAAAAATAGTTAAGATGTAGTTTTTATTCGAAGATCACAAAGTATATTAAATAATATTATAAAATTTATGTTTGTGTGTTTCCTTATTTCCAAAACCTGAAACTTTTTTTTCTAATGAACAAACTGATTCTTTTAAACTAAAAACATTGGTGAATTGTTCTAAAAATTGATTTATACCTTTGCTCGTGGAAGAACCTTTTAATTTTAAATTACTGTTTAATTCGCCATTTACACTTTATACCTATAAATACACAAACTGTTAGTTCTTTGTTTGGGTGCAGCTGCTTTCAGATTATTATTCTTCCTTCGTAAATATCTACATTTCTCGGAAATCATAAAGAGTTGCTTCCAAATTTGCAATCAAAACTGAATAATAAAATGCATTATATAATATTTTACGTAACTTCAGTTTGTGTTTTATATAAATTATTGTACCAGAATCAACAACATGAAAAAAACTACACTAATGGCATTAATTCTGATGTCCTAAAGTAACATTTTATATCTTTTATTATATTTACTGCAGTTTAAATTAATACTTAACTTATTTAAGAATTAAGAAAAGTAATTTTTTAATTGTTCGTTGCCCAACTTCAAAATTAGAGACAACTTACGCATTCATGTAAAAAGAATTAACAATTAAAATTTAAAAAATACAAAACTCAAAATTTGACGATTATAAGAAAACACCAGTGAACTTAAAAATTACACAGAACCCAACACTATTATAAATTTCCATTCCCGTTTCCTAAATTTGTCAAACAATTTAATGATAAGGAAGTAAAATTTCTTAATGAAGCATTCAAATTCTGCCCATTCCCAAAATTCATTAAAGAAAGTTTAGCAGTAACTTCAGAAAATGTTCTGAAAAAAAAACATTTCAATTATGAAAAATTTTAATTTGCAATTTATTAAAAGGCATGTCAACAACAAACAAACATTCAAATTATAAACCAAGCAATTTTAACAATTTATTGCTTACGTAAATTAATGAAAAAATCACAATAAACAATTTAATTTCTGTTAAAGCATACAAACGTAATACTTTAGTTATTTTATAGTTTAAAACACACACAGCAGAAAAACCTTTCAGGTGTATTGTACGTGGTGATTATGTACGTATAACGAGGCGTTCCAGACCACAATATACGAGAACGCATACTGGCGAGAAACATTTCCTATGCATGTGCACGCAAGAGCGGTTTGCAACGGCACATGAGAACACACGGAAAACACCTTTCAAGTGTAATGCATGTGATTTTAGATGTGTCACAAAATGCAGCTTAGAAAACATATTGATACTGTTTTATCTTGAAAGTTTTATTATAATAATTTAATTATTTTCTAAGTTTAATAAAATTAGATAAACAAGTATTTATAATATTATTTACTTAGTTTATCATTACCCAGCAACTGTATTTCATAATATTTTGCACTATTTTAACTTAAAAGTAAATTTTCTGAATATAGAGACCGATATACTAGGCAAACATTATCATTACTAAATGAATGATAGGTGTAAATATTGTACAGTTTATTGATTAGCAATAATTTTGCTTATACTTGTGTAACGACATCTATAATTCATTTATCATCTAATAATTATGTACGATTTATATTATTACATTACAATCCCTTTTTGTATTTATTGATATATTTATACCTAATCATTAAATTTTAAATTGTTTTCATTTCAAAACTCAGGTAGGTACAATACACATATAAACTACCCAAAAATGAATAGGGATATTGTAGTAATCCAAAACATATATGTTTGCATCTGGTGGCTAATGGTCGTCTATTATTGATAATTAGAGCAAGCGGCAATATTTGATGTTAAAAAAAACAAAAATCAATCGAATCTAATTGCAATTGTTTAACTATATTAGTGTCAAGTCGAGTTGGTGTGTTTCATTGAATAATCTTTCCTGTCTTCCTAAGATCTCTTTTGTTCATTGTTTTTTTATTCGTATGTTACATTTGTGTTAATATCATCATCATTATCATCACCGCTTTCACGGGTTAGGCCTTTGGGCTTGTTCCAACTGCAGTCGCCATCTTTTTCTTGGCATGTTTGTGTTAATAATAAAGAATAATCAAAATTTATTTTAATTTTTATTATTCCCTGCGTGGCATTTCAGGGAACACCATTTAAAACTATGAAAACTATGCGTCGCATATGAAAGGTTTTTTGTATGACTTTTTGATCAATTTTGAAAAATAGTGATGAAAAGAATCTGACCTGTAATATTGAAGCAACCGTTGAGCCATTTCTAGATAATCGACACTCTTAAATTCAAATCGACACAACAAGAAATGGTAGAGGTAATAATAAAACGGCGAAGGAACGGACATCTGGACATGGTATAGGTATTTATATGTATACATGTAAAGATCGAATGAATGTTATCAAATTTGATGATATAAACTACTTATACTCGTACTGTGTTGTATAATTTAAATAGAGTAGTTAATAGTTGTATTCTTGCTCACTAAAAAATTGTATAGTAAAATTGATCCACAATTGTGGAGAATTCTTGTTAATAACATAAAGTTGTCTAAATATTTTCTAAAGAATAGAGACTAATGAAAAATTATGAGTGTATTACCAATAACAACGTATATTTTAAATATAATTAAGAATGGATGGATAATGCAATAAGGATTATAAAAAAGTATACATGAAATAAAAGAGGCCGTTATCTTCAATACTCAAACACAATAAAAAATGTTCTATTTGGAATGTAATGATTTCAATGAATATATGTTATAATAAAAATGCGTATTATGCAATTTAAAAATTAACGCATACTTGTTTTAGAATTATTTAATAATCGTAGTGGTGCTTCAATATGCAATATACATCTAGGTTGAATAACTGAAAACATAATAGAAATTTAAGTCACTATTTCTTGATTCCCTTGTACATGTTGCACAGTAGTTAAAATGTACACAATGTATACGTAACCTATAGAGTTGATTATCAAGTTTGTTATTATGCAAGGAAAGTATTACCGTTTTAATAAAATAATGTATCAGCGGTTTATTGCAATAAGAAAATTGTTGGATTTTGGTTCACTAATTTATGGGTTATAAGTTTGTGACATTTTTCTGCATTTCAACAATACACATAAGTAATTATACAATTTTGCTATACCCTCAACAAATATCAATTTTTAATTGATTACTACAAAGTCTATGGTTTTTAGAATGGATTCAAAATTCAGCACGTATGAAGATGTGAAACCTGAACTTAAAAGTGAGATGTTACTATCAAATATTGACTATCCCACAGACAATGTCTGGCTTCACAATGAAATCAAGGAAGAAATTCTACAGAGTGAGTTTACATAATATAAGGGGTGACTTTACAGGGCATACTAAGCAAATGCTTAGTTCATTGGTACAAATAAATTAAACCAATAAAGAAATTTATTGTTGGATGGAAATTTCTTAGAATATTTTCAGTATTGAAATGATGAAATTACATTGCTTAAATGAACAAATTGTGTTACAAATGTTAAGTACTATATTCCAATATCATTTTTTTTTATTATTATAAAGAAATACTGGAGTGTATTTTAAATGTATCAACATGAACTTGTGCCCCCTATGTTCAAGATTAGTTTTTTAAAAACATAGGTTTTATTGTAGTTAAACAAGAAGCTCCCTACATTCAGTCGCCTGAGTTAACATCAGAAGATGCAGATTTAATGTGTGATGATCACCCCATCAAGCTGATACATGAAGAATTATATATAAAATCTGCAATTTCTAATACCCATGAGGAGCAGGCAAATCCTCCTAGAAAATCTACAAGGAAGGCAACCATGCAGAAAGAAATTAAAACTCACACCGAAGAAAAACCTTTTAGGTGTAATGTGTGTGATTATAGATTTACAAAGAAATTTAATTTTAAACAACACATGAAAACTCATACAGGTGAGAAACCAATTTAATGCAATGTACATGGTGGTCCCACAATGGGACAATTGACAATTACGCTTTAATAATGAAAGTATCAGAATATTGGTGGTGCTACTTAAAGGCCCATTTATTAGCATTGATTTCATACAAAATATATAGTAGTTAACTTAATAAACACTAATGTATTGTAGAGGAGTAAGTCTTGCACAGTTATCCGTGTATATACTATGTGCTCCAGATAAAACTATTGTAGAGATGGTAAATACCCTATTTTATTGCACAGTGTGTCGATTTTAGAGGGAACAATTTGATAAGCTTTTTTTGAATCGTTTGTATTTTTTTTTTCGTGGTAAAGAGCTCTCAGAATAGACAGAGTGTTTATTTAAATAAGTAGTCAATTGTAGTTATTTCAGATGGTCTTTAAATTGTATTAACAATAAAACAGACATAGT
This sequence comes from Limonius californicus, assembly GCA_014611495.1. NCBI lineage: Eukaryota > Metazoa > Arthropoda > Insecta > Coleoptera > Elateridae > Limonius > Limonius californicus. Next base: position 30,319 of record JABXWE010103155.1, on the reverse strand, counting down.
GGTATATATAAAAGTAATATTTATTATGAATGTTATGATTATAAAGAAATTTACTCCGTCATTTAAAAATATTTATTTTTGCACATTATAGCAGATAAATTGTTTCAAAGTTTGTTTATTTGTTTCATACTAAAAAAATTCAATCAATCATGATCATTCATCATTACAAATATCGGAGTTCCTTGCCTTTATGTGGAATAGACGTTGAACTATACCTTGGTTTGCTAAGGAAGTGCTCCCTGCATGTCTAGAATATTAATCCATTCTATTTTTTAAATGTTTTAATTTTGATATTTTCTACGTTTTATGCCTTATTAGAATATTTACTGTAGACTAAAGTATTATTCACCCAGTTGCAGTAATCTAAATGACACATTGCTTTCTTTGATGGTCTAGTGGTTAAAACATTTGCTTATAAATCCAAGGTTCACGAGTTTGTTTAGTGAGATTTTTCTGGCGGGGAAAAATATGAAAGTGAGCATTTTGACCGAAAAGAACTAAATCTGTAGGTGCCGTGTGTTATATGTGACACCTAACAAATCACTACTGGAATTGGAACTAATTTAGATAGGCAAAATTTGTATGCTTTGTCCTGTCTTCCGTCAACATCGTTCTCTATGTCACTGATATTTTTGTTCTAGCTATCGCGTTAATGTTTTTGAATTTTCTTACTAATGCGCAATGTCTTTTATATTCAATTTTAGTTTCGTCAGTGTTCAACTTAAAGATGTTTTAAATACGAGTTTCTTTTCCTTCATAAATTGCGCAATCTCTTCGTTCCATATAGTTAGGCCTTTCTTGGCAACTCGTTTCTTTCTGGTGCCTATAGTTTCTTTAGCTGTTTTCTCTATATCTTGTTTAATACCCTCCCATTCGTAATTAATGTTTCTGCTGGTAGCTTTTTACATTGGTTCAGCCTACTCTGGTAAAGGTGTCGTATGCTATCCTCTTGTAGCAAGTATATGTTGACAGTTTCTTTCTGACGCTTTGTCTTCGCGTAGGCTTCTTCCATATGTTAGAAATGGCTGTTTTTGATATTAACAAGAAGAGATTCTTATCAGTATCACTACCGCGTTCTTCTTTTAGTTCTTTATTCTCTACAAACGTTGGCGATTAACATGTATATTCTTATTTTATCAATTGATTGTCTAAACAATTGCACATATGTCATCCCAAACTACGGCGTAGATTTTGCAGCCAAATTCCTTCTTCCTGATCCCCTTACGTCATCGATCTTTCCCTGTAGAATAAGTTACAGTATTCGATACTTATTGTTACTCATAATACGTCCGAAGTATTTTATTTTTTTTCTTTTTGCTGTGTATGTTTCTTCTTTAGTTTTCCCCATTCTTCTAGGTACTTCTTCAATAGTTATATGTTCGATCCATGAGATGCATAGTAGTCTTCCATATATCCGAACGCCCCGAGTTTTTTATCGGAAGTTCTATCACGATCCACGCCCCAACGCCATACAAAAGGATTGGAAGAATGTAACATCTGACCATTTTTATTTTCAGCAGCAGGCTTGGATTTTACTGACGAAAAATGCTTTCATTTTATTAAAAGCAGTTCTTGCTTTTTCGATTCTACAGATTGATCCCACTTTGTGTTTACCATGAATCACAAATAAGTGTATCTTTCGACCCATTCTACATTCTTCTAGCTTAAACTCAAAACTGCGGGAAGTTGGACGTTTTTGCTGACGGTCATGCGTTTTGTCTTAGAGGTGTTGAAACTGAGTCCATAATACCTGCTCACCGTATAATTTTCTCAAAATGTGATGATAACCGTGTTAGCTGTGTTTACTGCGTCTTCAAATATCTCTTCAGAGTAGATGTTAGTTGAACAAGGTGGTGAGGGGACTTACCTCTGACCTGCGCCTCTTTGAATCGTCACCTCATCTGTTATGATGCCGGCTACGTTCACGTGAGCTGACTGGTACTAATATAAGTTTGTTATTATTCGTATATCTTAGGTGTCGAGGCCTTCTTCTTTTAATATTTCTACTAACTTTATGTGTTTGATACTGTCAAGAACCTTTGAAAAATCTATAAAACATGTTTACACATAGCGGTTCATGTCTCTGCAACGTTGCGCTATAACTTGTAGTGCAAAAGATTGCCGCTCTAGTCGTGTGACATTCCTGAAGCCAAATTAAGATTCCCTGGTATATAAGTCACATTTTCTGTATATTCTGCTGTTAATGGTCTTTGTGAACACTTTGATAAAGTTATTGATGAGATTAATGAATCTGTATTAGTCGCAGAAAGTTGCTTCGGGCTTTTGAAATGATGAAATAAAACACTAACCAGTCAGAAGGTATTTCTGTTGTATCATATATGAGATAGAAGATTTTTGCACAGAATTAAGAAAACCCGTGTTATTATTACATAATATTTTTAGCAATTCAGTTTCACTCGAACGTCGTCAGTTCCTCGCGATTTATTATGTTTGGTATGTTGTCGATATCTCTCGCTATTCTTTTTTTATATGTGTGCGCATGGTTCAGATTTGTCAATATTGTAATGTCCCGGCTGATCATCTAAGAATGTTGTTTGAATGTATTGTTTCTACAGCGTAAGCTTAACTGCCTTTTCTGGTATAAGTTTGCCATCTAAATCTGTCAAAGCTCCTGGGGTGACCTTCCTGGTATGTCATTTCCTTTATCCTTCTGTGGGTATTTAAATGATCGTGCTTTTTACCCTGCCCTCAATCTTGTTACGTTTCTCTGCAGCTTTAATTTTCTTCTTTATTTTTGTCCTTAGGTGTTCTATTGCCCATTACGGTTAGGATCTCGTCTGTCACCCATTCGTTCTTCTTCTCACGTAACTTTTTAGGTGTTTTTTTGCTGGGTTCTCTAATGACTGGGACGATTCTGTTCCGTTTTTGTATGAGCTTTTCTGGGGTTGACACTATTTCTTCTTTCCTATTGCTTTCTTTTTAACAGCTCTTTTCCTTAGTTTTTGAATATCTACTTTGTTGCTCTGTTGTGTTTCAGTTGTCTGTATGAAGTTTATTTCAAAGTTACAAATGAGTGGTCTGAAGCCACGTCTGCACCTGGGGATGCTTTACGGCCTTGTTAGCTTTGCGGAATCTTTTGGAAATGGTTATATAGTCGTTTTGCTTATGTATGTAATCTGTTGTATCGCCTGGTAACGCCAACGTATAGAGTTTGCGCGGAGGGAGTTGAAAGAAGGTGTTATAAATTACCAGACGCTGTTCTGTTAACTGTAGTTACAGATTTACCTGAAACTAACGATTACATATTTTCGTCTTACATTTTCATTTCTGCAATTCCCAAAAAAAGAATGTTACAAACCAAAAGTACATGTTGACAGTTACCAACTTAACTGGTGGAATGAAGTGAATGAACCTACGCTAACGCGTTGCTACCCCCGGTGCTTCGGGGAGCACATAATGCCGCCAGTTTCCATGGGCACCACGGCACTTACTACCTCGAACAGGGTTAAACCGACAGCAGGGTGCGAAACAACCTTCGGGTCTCCCATAAGCAATCTATTTATTTACAATAAATAGAGTATTTACAGACCTTAACAATGTTTTGATGATCTGTTGCAAAATTGCGTTTTATTTAAATCCTTATAGCAAGGTCACAAGACAACAAATTTTAAAAGTATATTCACCGCTATAAAAGTTGCTGATTCTACGGGAATTTGGAAAACCTGCGTCTTATTTACGTATTTGTACCTCGACAATGTGACAACCAAATACAAACCAATACTTCCAAATCATTCATTTAAGGTTTTATATTATCCCTACTACAACGCGTATTGAAAAATACATATTCAACTAATTTTACTTACAACATACATAGGTAACGTAAGTGGATACTTTTCGATGCAATTTTAAGCATGAAATACGGAAAAATGTGGAATTTTCTTCTACATTACATTAAACTGCTGTACTACTACTACTACTAATTAGATAGTCAATATAAAATATCAAATGAAAGCAAATTTAATAGGCTTTTCAACTGAAATATTGGGTTTTACATTTAAAAAATCTAGCATAAACTAATTTTGCATAGAGCAATCACCCTGTATAGTACGTTGAGTTATGTTTTATGTGAACACGTGATCTTCAGTACATCAATTTTCTTCTTAGTTTTCAATAGTTTATTGATTGGTTTGTTGCAACAATGCTTTGTATGTTTGTCTACCTTGGATTATTATTTTACTGTCTTTGTATGTTTGTAGTTTATATGTTGCATCATTTGTGATGTATATTGTAACCTTGGTCGTCATGGTGTATCTAGAAGACTCGTCTCATCTCATACGTCTTGCTACACCCTGTATTGAGTATAGCCCTTCCTCCTCTTTTCCCCAATTTTCTCTATCTTATGCATTTCTTATCCATCCCAGTCCTGCCATATTTTTTACATTGCCGCACCATCTCGTTTTTGACCTCCCTCTGCTACTTCTGCCGTCCCATGGTCTCCATCATATGATCTTGGTGTTCCATCGGTTATCCTGTATTCGCGCATTATGGTTCCACATAACTTTGCGTATTAATTTATTGGGATATTTTCATTATTAAAGCGCGTTGGACTACCCTGTAGATGACGATAGAGGTAAATAATAATACTTTACTACCACGCATGAAAATCTTTACAGGTGAAAGGCCATTCAAATGCAACGTATGTAAATGTAGTTACACAGAAGATAGTTATTTACATAAACATTTAAAAAGACATACAGCAGAGAAGCCATTTAAATGTAATAAGTGCGATTATAAATCTGCAGAGAAGTGGCAGTTACAAAGACATATAAAAACACATACAGATGTGAAACCTCTTAAATACAGTAATAAGCGTAGCGCATCTAAGATGTCTAGGAAAAGCATTAGCATGGATGTGAAACTGCAAGTGATACAGCGTCTGGAAGCCGGTGAGCGTCAGGTTGACGTCGGCGCTTCTTTGAACTTGTCTACGTCGACGATCAGAACAATTATAAAAAACGCAGACAAGATAAAAGCTTCTGTATCGACTACCACAAAGTTATCATCCACAAAGGTGATGCGTTCAAGGAGTCATTTGCTGGAAAAAATGGAGAGTAGACTCAATATTTGGTTGGACGACCAAACTCAACGAAACATACCACTAAGTCAGCTTATAATAATGGAAAAAGCACGAAGCATCTTCAATCAAATTCAAGAAGAAGAAGAAGACACGTCGATAACATTCACAGCCAGCAGAGGTTGGTTTGATAGATTTAAGCAGCGCAGTAACTTCCGCAGGATGCGTATTGCTGGCGAAGAGGCTAGTGTAGACAGCAAGGCAGCCCAGGATTTTCCTGCAACGCTGAAAGAATTAATCAAGAAGAACGATTACCCTCCCGAGCTAGTCTTCAATGTAGATGAAATAGGCCTATATTGGAAAACAATTTCTTCTCGTAATTTCGTCTCGCCAGAAGAGAAGCGTGCATACAAGGCTGCAAAGGACCGGGTAACTGTCTTGCTAGGAGGAAACGCTAAAGGCGACTTTAAGCTGAAGCCTATGCTTGTGTGTCGCTCTGAAACACCGCGAGCAATGAAAGGTATTATAAAGTCAAGCCTACCAGTGATTTGGAAATCCAACCAGAAAGCCGTAATGTCGACTGAAATTTTCCAGGATTGGTTTGTTTTACATTTTTGTCCAGCAGTAAAGCGGTATTGTGAAGAGCACGACCTTGCGCCTAAAGCATTGCTTGTGCTTGATAATGCTCCATCTCACCCAGAGAATCTTGGCACTCTTCACACCTGCATTCCTGTAGAACTGGTTTACCTTCCGCCCAACACTACTTCATTACTCCAACCAATGGCTCAAGGAATCACATCGAATTTTAAAGCCTACTACCTCCGTCACATGTTCAAGCAAATCGTAGAGGAAATAGATGTTCAAAACAAAGAGTGCATTAGGCAATTTTGGAAAAACTACAACATCATGAAATCTATAAACAATATCAGAGCAGCCTGGGATGAAGTACCTTCAAACTGCATGAATGCAGTCTGGAAGAAGCTATGGCCAGAAGTTTGCAACGACTTCTTAGAATTTCAGATTGAACCAGTCATCCAGAACATTGTTGAACTGGCTAATGAAGCAGGACTAGAAGATGTCAATGACGGCGATGTTGAACAGCTACTGCAGACTCATGATCGGAGCCTTAGCAAAAAAGAACTTCGAGAATTGGCGGAGCAACACATCCCAAGCGAGTCTGAGGACACGGATGGAGAAGACGTAGCTCCAACAAGAAACCTCACTACGGAATTCCTCAGCACTAGCATCAACATCATCACACAAGTCATGGATCAGTTTATTGATAATGACCCCAACTGGGAAAGAAGCAATAAAGCAAAGAGAGGTGTTCTTGACGTGATTTCCTGCTACCGAGAACTACTTCCCGGGAGCACACTTAAAAAAAAGTTAACCCTGAATGACTGCATCAAGAAGAAGCCAAAGGTAGAGGAAGACCCATACCTTGATTTCTCTCCAGTGTTAAGTGGGACCTGAGTGTAGATGTGACTGTAGAAGCGCACAGAAAAGGACTGTAGAAACACATAACCACAAAAACTATACAAATGTAATGTATGTGATTCTTAACTTGTGTTGGCATTTACTCATACTCATGGAGTAGTTTAGAAAAGCACAAGAAGATATCCTTGAGAGAAAAATTTTTCAAGTCTAATGTAGGGTAGGACGGGGACAATAGTAACATTTTTCCTTTACAGCGCTGTAGTAGCTGAAGTATAATGGCCATTAAAACCGGTTTGGTACCCTTAGATGCAGATTTCATTATCTACAAAATGGATACATGCCGAAATCACGATTGCGGCAAAAAAAAATATTTATTTGTTCACAAAGAGGATGATGTAAAGTTTTACAACCGTCCAGACATGCGGGATGGTTGTAACAATAGCTGGGGACAATTGTACCACATATTATTTATAATAAAAATAAACTTTATTTACCTGTTTTAAGCGTTACAGAAAAGAAAACTGAACATTAAACTTGAAAAACAAAAATAAACTAACAAACAAAAAAATATATAAAACCTCGAAAGAATCATTCTGATTGACAATTATGACAAACATATAGAGACTCTTCTCGTGTCACCAGTGCTTGCATTCAACACATTGGACCCACTTTTCTTTGGATTTGCTGCACCCAAAGGGCTCCAAGCACGTCAAACAGAAACATTCTTCTTCTTCATCTTCGCTTAATTTACGTTGCTTTTTATCACTTGGTTTCTTAACACTAGTAGCCTTCCTCTTCTTACTTTGTAGTCCTGTTACAACATTGTTATTAATATTATTTTAACTCTCTTCTTCTGCTTTTCTTCATACCCAATTCTTCGTTCATCGTTGCTTTTGGATGGCCGGACTGAATTGTCATAAGTTTCAGTGTTAGACGCAGGCATTCGCCTGTCTGTAACATATGATGTGGCGAAATCTAAGTCGGTGAATATATTCCTATTGAAGGGGGAACTCCCGGTGCATTTAAATCCAGCCTGTATATTTGTTTGGGTAAGCGCTAGAGGCAAGACGATTTTTACGATTTCTGGGATATTGTATATGGTCATTGTTTTCCCAGGGTTATTTCTCATCCAACTGTCGCAAGCTGAATTAACAGCTTTCTCGAAAGGCCCATATACAGACCGATCTAAAGGCTGTAGCTTATGCGAACAATGAGGCGGGAACGATAGAATTACAATACCGGTAACTTTTCATAAATCGAATGCACGTATGGAAATGTGAAGAATAATTGTCGAGCAACAGTAAAACTTTCTGATTGGTGGGTGCATTAGTATGTTTTTGGAAATGCTTTAGAAAAATGACAAACTCTTCCTCTTGCATCCATCCACTAGCGTTGGCCGCTCCAATGCATGCCGCTGTCCCATCTCTGACAAAATGATCTTTATATCGGAGTTGTGGGAAAACAAACAAACTCTGGGCGGTTAGCAGCATACTAACGAGTATGTTGTCGTCTATTAACCCACTCGTCTTCCACGGCCGCGCATACGTACTGTAATATTTTAGAAAATATTAGCTGCTACAACCGTACCCCGTCACAGTTGTCCCCGCCCTACCCTATGTACTTGTAGGTTATGCAGAAGCATGGTTTGCTACAATATGATAATTCTTGTAACAGAAAAAGCCTTAATGCCTGAACATTTCTTTTAGTTCAACAACTAGAATTGTTTAAAACTGTGTGATACTTGACAACTATGTAAAAAACCATATTTTAAGTAATGTATTTAATTTAATACCTATTACAATTAGAACTGATTGTGGGAGAATGACCTGAGGAATTGTCATTTATTCTTATTATAGCAACTAAAAATAAGAGCTTGTAGTTTTAAATTTTGTGGTGTACCTCTGGAAAAACTGTTTTACAATTGTATGTTGGTTACTGAATTTTTTGGGATTCCTTATTTATGACTGAAAATGTTGCTGTTACTTTATTTTGTTTTTTTTTATATTTTGTATCTAAGAAGTACATTGAATAAATTATATTATGGTGTTTTAAAATGATACAGGTACTGCTTATCGTAATTTTTAAAAATTTTTGCCTTTGTTTTCACTTTCACAAGTACAAAAATCTCCTAATAATACCCCCCCCCCCTTTAATAAGTGTTACTGACTGAATTGCTCATAGAGTTCATTAGCAATATTATAACGCTGCAGCAACACATGGTTAGTTAAGTTTATAGCAAAAACAAGTAATTTTTCAGATTGCTTTATAATATTATTGCTGGTACATCAAAAATTTTACAAATACTACTATATAAAACATTTTCAAGAGAACAACAAGCCCATTAACATTTTAAAAGCCTCAAAATGCTTACAATAATTAATAAATATCCCATAATTTATACTTGTACAATATATATTTAGCAATCAGACAATCATAAATTTTGCATTCATACCGTTTCTTTCTTGCCTGTATGAGTATGTAGCGGTAAGTTCCATAAATTCCTTGGACCTACCAAATGTGTTACTTTAACGACCCGATTTTCCCACTGGTACTAACAGTGTAATCAGCTTTCTCTAAGATGATGTTACGTCCGCTAGGAATGCATATAGGGTTTAGAAGCGCATCTCAACGCTACCAAGATCACCACTCTTCCACCGGCAGTACTGCACAGAGGTCGATGGTATTCTAGTTCCAAATCAAGTTGTGCATATTTCATTATATTTATTTTGTGTTGCTGTTGTATTCGTTTATAATTAAATCTTTTATTACACGCAGGGTGTATATTTATTTAGCGCAAAAAACGCTAAAAGTTCTTATGTGTCGTTGCAAGTTAAGCTTATATGCACTTTGATAGTCACAAATATTGCACTTGAAGGGTTTCTCTCCTGTATGAGTTCTCATATGTCTTTGCAAGATATGCTTGTGCGCAGTTTGATAGTCACATACATTGCACTTGAAGGGTTTCTCTCCTATATGAGTTCTCATCTGTTCTTGCAAGGCAATTTTGCATACACTTTCATAGTCACACATATTGGGCTTAAAGGATTTCTCTCCTGTACGAGTGCTCATAAGCATTTGCAAGTAATTCTTGTGTGCACCTTCATAGTCACATACATTCCACTTGAAAGGTTTCTATCCCGTATGAGTTCTCATATGACTTCGCAAGCTACTGTTGTGTTCTGTACACTTCCATAGTCACATAACGTATGTAACGAAAGTTTTGAGACAAATTTCATAACTAATTGGCATCACTTAGAAAGGGTTCAATCTAGTTGCTATTGCTGGGTGTTTAATCAAGTAGGTCTTGTCAACATCAATATTGACAGTTGCTGTAGAAAAACTTTTGTGTCATGGCGTACAAAATTGAAATCCGAAAAACCGTCTATAATTTAGTTGGCCAAATGCCAAAAGCGGCTATTGTAAACATGTTTCAAGGACCTAATATCTCCGTGCAACAATTTACCGAACAATAAGGGAATGTGAGGAAGGAATACCTTGTGTGAATTTACCAAAAAGCAGAAGGCCTCGGGTGTTGACAGATGTCAGAGCTGGTAGGCTGAGGGAAAGTGCAAAAGAACAAGTTGGTATGTCCACAAGAAGATTAGCAAGGCGCTATAGAGTTTCACACATGGCTGTACATCGGGAACTTAAGAGAAGTGAAATGTCATATAGAAAACGAAAGAAATGCCCAAAATACACAGCTGCGCAGTTGCAACGAATTCCACGGTGTTGCCGAGCACTAAGGGTTCGACATTTTGCAAACAAGGTCATCGTTTTAGATGACGAAAAATATTTTACTTTATCGAACTCTGAGATAAAGGGTAATGATGGATTCTACACCGAAGATTTCAATGCAGCTCCGGACAACGTAAAATATAAAAGAAAAGCTAAATTTGAAGATAAAATTCTAGTGTGGTGCGCCATTTCTCCGGCAGGTGCATCGCAGCCATATGTAGGACATATCAGAGGAGAAGCCATCACTGCAGGTCTTTATATACAAAGATGTTTGCCTAAACTGTTACGATTTATAGACGAACATCACAATAATGATGACATTATGTTCTGGCCTGATCTGGCTTTTTGCCACTATGCCAGGGAAACTAAAGAATGGTTGCAGGCCAATAATATACCATTTGTACCCAAAGAAGATAATCCACCTAATGTTCCCCAAGCAAGACCCATAGAAGAATTTTGGGCCTTATTAAGCAGGAAAGTTTACGACAACGGATGGGAGGCCGAAAACGAAGAACAATTACGAAGGAGAATTTACCAAAAGATTCGGGAAATCGATGTGGTCACCATCCAATCACTTATGCGACACTTAAGAACAAAGCTGCGAAGGATTGAAGATCAAGGGCCGCTAGCTGCATTATAGTAAATTGTTATTGTTAAGAAATGATGTTCAGTTGTTTTTTTTTAAACTTTAATTAAAGTTAAAAATTTTCATAAATGGTAGTATTTTAATTTTTGTCTCAAAACTTTCGTTACATACGTTACCTATATTGCATTTATATTACTTTTCCCCAGTACGAGTTTTCACACTTTGATGCATGGTACATTTCAATGGAGGCTCTATTATTACATGTTCTTCATTGTTCCTACAGATTTCAGTTTTTATATCTAGTTCTTCGTGTAATGATACCAGTTTAATGGAACTATCATTACTGTATTTGAAATCGTGCTTTAAATCAAATGCTTCTGAAGGCAATTCCAAGGATTCTCCTCTTGTTTTACTCTAACATATACACGTGTTTATGTGTGGGTTACTGAATATTACTTAAGTAACAGAACTCGCACAAAGACATTTTAAATAGGCGCTTGAATTTTCCTGGTTTTAAATGTATAACAATTAATAATTAATTATTACCGTACATCATTAAACTACTAATATTTGGTCAATTATAATGAAAGTTTTCATATTATTATAGTTGCTACAAATTACATTAGCGTGCATTGTAAAAATATCAACACTTTCTTATAATGCATTTTTTTAAAGGAAACCGTCTTTTATTATTATTTATTTGCTTGTACTATTTAACTGAGAACTGATTTTAGGTGTATAATGCTAATTTATCATTCGCTTCCAGCTCACTCTGAGACAATTCTTCCTTGATTTTGGGTTGATGCCAGATATTGCAGGTCGAATCAAAAAAATTTGAATGCCAAGTCAAACTGGTAACATCGGGATTGACAACTTCATTCATATCAGATGAATGCAAGAAATGTAATTGTAGAAAATAAATGTGCGAATATCATTCACTTTTATTGTAGAAATATGTAATGGTAAAAAAAGCTATATTAGTGTTAGTCAAATACTTTTTTAACAACACTTTAACCAGAGCAATTCTGAAATCTGTTAAATTATTCTTGCTGGTTAAGTAATTTGGGAGGTAATTGCATGCTGTTGTAACAAAATGTACCCACGAAACTACTAATTGGAGTCGTTTGCAGTGTTCGCACTGTTACCATAAGATTAAATTGTCACCTGGTACGCGTACGGGTTAATTTAATACGCCTGTGAAGTTGTTTCCGAGTTTCTTGTCTGCGCTGGTTCAATGAACGGATTCCGGTAACTAGCGGGTCGCTAGGTCCAGATGCGCCGGGAAAGCGTACTTGGCTTCGTAATCTCGACGACAAATGACTTTAAATATTTCGTACAATATTTTAAATGAAATATGACTGTACGGCGAGTACTTGAAATTATTAATATCTAATTCTAAAAATACGTACAATCTGGTCTGACCGACTAGAACGTATTGTTAAATTAGTTGTGAAAATCCAATTACGAAAAAAATATGAAAATTATAGGTCCAATTAACCTGGCCTGGCTGGCTAAGACCTTCAATCTCTTATTTCCTTGGTCTGTTAACCTGATTAATACTAACTGGCATAACCTGCTGGATATCAACTAAGGTAACCCCAACGGCGAAGTGTTCCATAAAATGAATAAATGCGACACCGTACAGGTACGCGGATTTTATGGAATTCTCCAACGGACTGACATTATTTCGGCGGCTTAACTTCGGTTTGCTTCCTTATCTGGCGGACTGGTAATTGAAATTTCGGCGGCTTCTTTCTCTGGCGGAGGTTGACTCCAAGAACGCGATGATGAGTGCGTGGGAAAAACAATTTAGAATTCCACTTGCACTGTTACAGACGCCTCTTTCATAAACTAACTCGACCTAACATTTCCTTACTAAATGCTGAAATGGTTGCTCCCCGAAAACTTCGTTACACAATTATGTTCAGTTCACAATATCACTACTCATACATTTCGCATCGTAGTTGAACTCTAACTGCATTTTGTGTTTGTTATTTACTTGAAATTTGATATAGATTTTTTATTTGTGTTTGTCATTTGATTGCAATCTAATAATTTGTTTGAAAATCAGTACGAATAGAAACCATAGGTAGCTGTGGGAAGTTGGTTGTTGGGTTATGTTTTATATCTTCTTTGGTGATTAAGGATTTTAGTGACAGTTTCGGTTGTGTTTTATCTAAAAAATTTGATGTAAGTACAAATTTATGAATTCTTGTGTTAGAGACAGTTCACTCTCAACGTGAACTATCCCTAAAATAAAAACTAAATGCCAGGAGGTAACACCACAATGGCCGCTACTAACCGCTTTTTTTTTATCGTCTCCTCGCACAACCGACACCCGCGACGACCCAACGGAAGATGCCTCCACCCTTGGCTTTTTTTTTACGCACCCCCGCGTTTTCCATGCGGCGGCGCCACTTGCTGGCTTAAGTCATCCTAGCCAGCTTTACACAGTAACTAATTCTACCCTACACTAGACAACCAGTTTCACACTATGACTAATTTTACCTTACACTTGCATTATAAGCATTAATAATATTAATAATAAACATTTTTGAATTTTATGTTATCCTAGAATATAAAATAAAATCTGGAAAAGGTTGTGCAGAGTATGGATGTATAAGATTCGGAAGCTGCTACAGATTTCCAAATCCTCAGTTATATGCAGAAATGTTAAAAAAGTCATTGAATGTTTGTGGACGTAAAGAATTATTCCAATATGATGCTAAGAAAGTATATGACAATAGTGTATGCAGCTTTACATTTTAATACAAAAGAAATTGGTGCCAATAATAGATTACAAAAAACTGCTTGCCCTGAAAAGAATTATCAGGTACACCTAATTTTTTTTATTTCCTGCTTTGCAAATTATTTAATGCATTGTATGTTTATTTCACACAAATTAATCTATGTTGAACAAAAGTTTACTATTCATTTTCAATTTTCTCAATAAAAATTTCGATAGATGTATTTTACTTAATGTAGGGTTCGTAATAAAATATTCTAAGTGTGGAAAATCGAAAAAATATTTCTAAAACACATAAAAAAATCAATTTAGAAGTTATAATGTTTAGGTTTTAGTACAGAATATAGATATTTACATAGATTTTTAAGAATAAGTTCATATATTGAAAAATATAGGTGTCACATTGATATTATTCTGGATGTTATTAAATTGAAACATCAAATAGCATAGAAAGTTTTTATAATTTTACATTGTGAAGAGGTTTTCACAAATACTTTACATTCGACATTTGACCTGAAAGTCGCCTATGTGAACATAATTTGGTAGGTAAGCAAAGACCCCTGAATTATGTACAATATATTTATGTATCGCATTGGAAAGGATGTGTGTGGCAGCCCTTTATGCTGTAATCTTAATTTTACTATATTTTAGCAGCCTACAGCCGTGATAAATTAATTCTAATTTTGGTAAAGTTTTTTAGAATGAACATTTATTTTTTTGTAAATAATGATTTTATACGTCTTCTTCCATACGCTCTATATTTCAAAAGTTTTAAAAACACCAAAACCATAGAAGCAGGGACATCTAAAGTTAAGTGATCGCCATTTGCCGACTCTCCCCTACAACTAGGATCAAGAGTTGCTGATATTTTAAGACGTTTATCGTGAAAGAACGCTAAATAAAGCGAGGTTTAACATCATTTTATTTAAAGTGCGGCCAAAATGTATGACTCCAGAAAATACTTTCAATTTGTTTATATTATTCGATTCTGCATATGCCCCTTCCATACTCACCAATCAGCACCTACATCAAAATGCTATTCAAGAAGTACCTTCTGATGACGATGTTTCAAGTGATGATAACATTCCACTGGCAATTTTGGTCAAACAGGAACGACCAAGACCGGTAAAAGAATTAAATAATTCATTCAGCAGTTTTACCCAAACCTGGTTAAAAAATAAAAAAGAACACACATTTATTAAAACAACCCGAAAGAAAACCATTGATATGCTAATATGCAAAACGGATCCACAACTGGATCTGCGCCATTGCTGCTCATGTCTTGTGTCGTAATGAAGTTTCCGGCCAGAACGCGTTTTTAATTTATTTAGAAACTTTCCGCGTTATTGTTTCACCGGAAAAGCGCTGGTGGCGCTGGTAGTAGCAAACCGATGCGTCACCGCACTCCGTACGCGGCCCGACACGACGCTGGAACGAGTGAAATCAGCCGGACCAGGGATTTAAAAATGAACTTTTGAGCTAAATTCATTAACTTTTGAGTCGAGATCGAGAGGAAGAAGTCCAGCCTAGAAACCAGACCTGAAACCAGCTTCGGAACCAGTCCTAGAACCAGAGCTTCTACATCGAAATATGGAGAAAAGTCCAGCTCCGAGACCCGTATAAAGCCAGTCCATTAACTTGAACTTATAAACCGAATAATAAATTAAACCCAGTTCACCGCGTACCTAAAATCCTAGAATTCCACTGAACACTGGATTAGGATGGGGGAACCCGCCCTTTGACAGTTTTAATCCAGGAATTACTTTCCGTGTACCCTTGATTAGGATGGGGAAACCCGCTTTTTGAAAGGGTAATCCTGTTCCCTGCTGTTCACCCTATTGTGCTAGAATGGGTCACCCGAGCTTGCATTTGATAGAGTCCTGCATATAATTTTCCCGAACAATTAAAATCTATTTCCTCCTGCCCTGAGATACACCGCATTGAAAGTCGTTTAAAGAATTTACAACGAATATTGCACCACTATTTTCACTAGAA
The DNA here is from genome assembly GCA_014611495.1 of Limonius californicus. Taxonomy (NCBI): domain Eukaryota; kingdom Metazoa; phylum Arthropoda; class Insecta; order Coleoptera; family Elateridae; genus Limonius; species Limonius californicus. The sequence goes on along the minus strand of JABXWE010103155.1, from coordinate 14,785 downwards.
TGGGTCGCCCCGATCTTGACAACTAGTGACTGCCATAATAATTCTAAACGAATACACAATACTGGCGAAAGCACGAATATTCCACAGCGCCGCGATTGAGACCGAGAAAAGACCACTGAAACACCGGAAAATTCATAGCACTATTATTACTGTTATAGGCACACGAACGAGTTATATAAATTACTAGGTCGCCAAAACATGAGTTCCACGAAAGTGCTGCAATTCAGTACCTGCAAATAACCCGTTTATTTCCAGTATAATAACCCGAATTTATTCTCCAGTAAACAGCGTGACCTCGGACGCCCAAGCGAGACTGCCACGCGCTGGCCCGCACCCCGCTGTTCCAGTGACCAGACCGTCGACCTTCCAGGACCGAGCCCGGGCAGTTTTAATTTTAATTTTATTATTGTATATAAATATTCCCGTAATTATTTTCATTTATTATTGTAAATATACATTTGAATCAAGTATTTTAATTAAGGTAGCATTGTAAATTAAAGGAATAAAATTGTTAATCCGATTGATAATTCTTATTCTCCAGTGAACCTCGGCTCTGAGTTAATCCGGCACCAGGCCGGAGTGTCACAGTGTACTACCATGAAAAGTGTGTAGGATTAACAAAAGACGACGTTGACAACTTCATACGCTTCAATTGCGAATAGATATGATATTTTGTATGTGGGACATATTAAACTGTATGTGTAATACGGCCATTTGCATTATTTTTCATTTACAGTTTTTATATTATTTAACAAATCCAAAGAACAATCTAGTTATGCTAGGCATAAGAGTCAAACATTATGTTAAAAGTTATATGTTATTAGTTTTGTTATTTGTCAATAAATAATAATATAATTAGATGGGCCATATGCACCTCAACTACCTAAATGTATGAAATTTAGTGAAAATTGAAGTTTGTTTCTATAAAATACGCCTTCAAAGTACCTAAAATTTAGAAACATCCTGTATGTATATATATATATATATATATAAAATAGAGATTATTTAAACATATATTATTTTTAAATGTTTACCTTACTTTTAGTGTCGTAAAATTGAAAGCAGCTCCATTCCACAGGACCCACAATGTGGAGTGGTTATTATGAACTTTTATAATTATCTGTTTTTGTACGTTTACTCTTTAGATTTTTCGAATTACATGATAACCTTGAATTTATACTGTCATGCAAATAGCAATCATATGTTGATAAAAATTAAATAATTCAATATTTTCTTTGATTTATCTTGTACAAGTTTCAAAAATAGTTCAAACGTGTTACATAGTGTATTAGTGTATAACCTATAAAAATTTGTTTGTATTGTACAAGAAAAATACGAAAGCTCTTGTAAAATAGTATATAATTGACTAACGCTAATAGCAAAAGCAAAAGTTTTCATTGCACATAAACCCTTTCTCACCGCTGTTATATAACCTCATATGAGTAATTTTGGAATTTTCATTTAATTACAAGAAATGTCAATTGTATACATTCATTTAGTGTAAGGTATTTTACACTTAGCATGAATTCCGAATTAAATACGAATGAAGTATTGAAACCTGACGTTAAAAGTGAAGGGGTGTTATCACATATCGACAATCCCATATGCGATGGGTGGCTTCGAACAAAAATCAAGGAAGAGCTTTCGCAGATGGCAATTAATACAAATGGTAAACCTACAGTAGTAAAGTAAATATTAAGTTAATTGTCATGAATGTTTTGTATTTATCCATGTGTCAGTTTAAAATTTCTGTCACAAAATATGATGATGTAAAATTACGTAAATTTAGGAATTATAGTTCTTGAATATGAAGTGAAAAAATTTGTTGTGCGTAAAATATAGTAAAGTGAGTCGGAGTGAATTTGTGTTAAATTATTTATATGTAATAATGCTTTTGTAACTTGTATGTATTGCAGTGAAACAAGAAGCAACCTACATTCATTCACCAAACGCAACAGTATCTGAATTGGAGTATAATAACACTGAACATTACAACGATCTTTACATCAAGCAGGAAGCAATACATGAGGAATTGGATATAAAATCTGAGATTCTTGGTGATCTTGAAGAACAGACGAAGGAATCTTTCAATACTGAAAAACATATACACACTGGTGAAAAGCTTCTGAAATGCAGTGTTTGTGAATACACATGTATATGGATGAAAGATTTGAAAAGACATGCAAAAGTACATACAGGGGAGAAACCTTTTGAGTGTAGTGAATGTGGTTATAAATGTATACAGAAGCATACCTTGGACCAGCATATAAGAACTCACACCGGCGAGAAGCCGTTTAAATGCAATGTATGTGAATATAGAAGTGTACGAAAAAGTACCTTACAACTGCATATAAAAACACATACAGGAGACAAACCTTTCAAGTGTAATGAATGTGGCTATAGGTGCATAGAGAAACATACATTAGATAAACATAAGAAAACCCACACAGGTGAAAAATCTTTTAAATGCAATATTTGCGACTATAGAAGTGTAAGAAAAACTACTTTACGATTACACATGAAAACACATACGAATGAAAGACCATTCAAATGCAGCATATGCGATTGTAGATACATAAGAGAAAGTAACTTGCGTCAACATATAAAGAGGCACACGGCAGTAAAACCACTTAAATGCAGTGTATGCGAATATAGATGTATGTGGATGAGTACTTTGGAACGGCACGAGAAAATACATACAGGAGTAAAACCGTTCGAGTGTAATGTGTGTGGTTACAGATGTAATCAGAAGAATGTTTTAGTAAGACATATGAAAAGTCATACAAAAAGATTAAACACTAAATTTGAAGTATCCTTAGAAATTGATACAGAAGAAACGCTTTAAAATCCTGTCATTGCAGGAATTCATGTGTTATACAAAACCCTGTGGTAGCCAAGACCTATGCTTCAGGAAGACAGCCAGAAACCAGTTGCAGTGACAACCAGAACTTTTTAACAAAATGACCGAGAGCATTAGCATAGATAGCAAATGCATTACAGAACATGGAAATTTTAAGTATAAAAAGTTTTTGATAAATTTAAATATGTCTTTAGATATAATTGTTAATATAAAATTGTCTGTAAGGAACATATATAATCTCATTTATTAAAGGGCTAAAGACCGTAGTCATTTTGTTTTGTGTTTGACCACTAGTATGCGTTATATATTATATTATTAAATCAATATCAAAAGAATCTATACAGGGTTGCTTGTTAGTGCGTCAAAGTCCAATATTGACATTATTAAAATGATTTGCACTTTTTTCTTTTTGTTAATGTGAAATGCCACATCATAAAAATGCTTTTAAATATACAGGATGACTACAGGATAACGCAGCATATTCCAAGATTTTAATTTTTAAATAGAACACCCTTTATATTTCTACAATTTTGAATTAAGCGTAAAATTATCTTTCCAACGATTTCCCGGTTTTTGATTTTGAATGAGGTGTTGCCCTGTTCATCTAAAAAATTTGTAAATTTTGGTCGACGCAAGGTTTAAGAAATTAATTCGGGGTTTGAATATTACAATTAATTAAGAAAACATATTTCACAGTTATGTAGCCAAGTGATGTAGTAAAATTACACAACCACCAAAAAATAATTTTATTTTACATGGTGTTTTTTACACCAGTTCAAATTTAATTTATTACAAAGAGTATTTTCTCAATTTTTTCCAATAGAACACTATGTATATTATTATATTGTTGAATTGGTACGTTAATTCTCCACAATTTTTGCGAATATTGTCCTATACCTAAAATCGATAGTATCAGAGATATTTTTACTTTTTCATTACGATTGGTTGAATTATTAAACTTTTTGTTTCTATCTGATCTAGTATCCATCATTTTGACACAAAGTGAGGAAGGATTGAAAATGAAGAGATCAACTCCTAACTTTTTCCACAAACTATAGTTCACCGACGAGTCGACCTTCATCTGAAGTAGTCCAAACCGACATAATACTCATCATTATGTAGTAGAAAACTCTAGAATTGTAACTTGATGGACAATGACAATGGACTGTACATATTTGGGGAGGTATTGTGGGTGTGGGATTTTCTGAGTGGGCCTTGCATTTTTAATAAACAACTGAAAGGACCCAATATTTGTTTTTCTTCCAAAATAATTTGCTTCAACTCCTGCAAAATTTCCCTCCAACTCTAATGGTAACTATGTGGCTACAGCACAACGATGCTCCAGCACATTTCGCACGAATGACTCGACAGTTGTATAGGTTGTGGCGGTCGCATATATTTGCCACCTACATCTTCAAATTTGATGAAAATGTTTTTTTCCTATAGGGACATACAACATATTATGTACCAGATTCCTGCAACTACTGCAGAAGATGCGAGGCAACGTATAATGCATAGATGCTTTTCGTGTAATTTCCATTTAGTTGTTGCGAGCAGTAAATATGTCGAATTTTAAAAGACTGAACATGTGTGTTGAACAGAAAGGGGGTCACATTGAACAGTTGTTGTAAATAGATACTTGAACTGATCTATGTTATTAATAATAAACGTTGCCATTTTTTGTCAAAATCCTGGATAGTAGATTTGATAGAAACAAATACAGTGAAACCTCCTATTACGGGCACTCCCTATAAGCGGACACTTCCTATAAACGGACACATTTCGTAGAACCAATGTTCTGCTATTATTAACACATGTTAAATAGCCTCTTTTAACCGGACCCTCTAATACATGGACACGGACAGTTCATAAGTCCCATTTTTAGGAAAAATTGCCCCCCTTAACCGGACATCTAATTTGCGCATATTACATTATGTCACCGTCCTGGTGAAATTTAATACTAGTACTTCCTGTTATAAATATTTGAGCCTTATCACGGTTTTCGCAGAACTAATTTCAACGTTGTATTTCTTTACTGTAGTTTGTTTCTAAACTGCAGAACTTGTTGATTTATGAGTTATAAATTCGGACTTATATTAAGCAGTTTAACTGCGGTGTTCATAGGCAATAATTATTTATAATTATAATTATTGTAGTTATGTTCAATAAAATACACTTTTCTGCATGTTTTAATAATTTTTGTGTTCTCTCTTAAACGGACACCTCCTATACCCGGACATGATCGTTTCTTTTAAGCGGACGCCTCCAATAAACGGACAAAAAGTGTGGAACCATCGGTGTCCGCTTATTGGAGACTTCACTGTAGTTTAATATTTCAGCAATAATAATAGACAATTTCAACAGGTATTTATTTTTGCTATATAGGTACGTGATTCGATATATAAATGTCATTTTCAAAAGCATTTAATATTGTAAATATTTGTAGCTAGGGTAACAGCACACTGGATGTTGATTTCGGACTTGGGTCTGGTATTCTATTCCAAAACTTCCAATAACGGGAAATTTATGAGCTCAATTTGCTCATTTATTAAAAGAGTATTTGTTAAAGTGTGTCTGTGGATTTGCAAGGTCTCCAGTATATCCAATTTACGTTTATCACATCACACAAGTGTAAAAATGTTATTATATTATTTGATGTCAATGCACGATTGTGTTCTAATAAGTGTTTAGCGTAGTTAACTTTTTCTGGATGTATGTATTTTTACGGGCGTGTATGTACTTCGTATCTGGTAATTTTTAATTGTTTGACCTCTGTATACATAATTACACTGTCAACAGTTTGATTTATAAATACCCGATTTTAACAAATCGTTTGTTCTATCTTTTGCGTTGAATAAGGAGTTTTAAGTGATTTTTGTTTTTTTATAAATTACTTTAAATGCACTTGTTTTGATTATAATTTTAGAAATTGCCTCCGATGTATCACCGAAATAAGGACATATAGGCTGCTAATTTATATGTTTTATGGTGACATGAGTCCTGTGGTATTGTAATATCTGTTTCTGTAGGTTTTCTAAAAATTGAGTATTCGAGTTGTGTTTGGAATTAATTTTTATGTTTTAAGTTTAAATAATTAACAGATCTGTTCTGATTTAAAGTTTGTGTTTGAGTGTAGAGTATTAATAAACTTTAAGAATCACCAAAAAACGTAAATGAACGATTAAACATGCAAAAATATCAACGTAACGGAACCAAAATATAATTTTCGAAGATTGATTTGATTCAAAAATTCGATCTTCTAAATGCTTCATAAATATATTTGTTAAAAGTGGAAACTTAGTGTTGTCATAAAGGAAGCGCTCTATGTTCCAGAATTAACAACAAACCTTTTATCGGTGAGCCAGCTTATTGAAAAAGGCAACAAAGTTGTGTTTAACAAGGGCGGATGTGAGATTTTTAATGCTGAAGGTAAGCTAATTGCAACAGCTGATTTAATAAATAACGTGTATAAGTTAAATTTTGAAAAAGCACAGCCTAGTTTAGCAGCAGTTTCAGTTACTGGAGAGACTTGGCACAGAAGGTTAGCTCATATTAACTATAAAGATTTAAGTTTAATGAAAAATGGTGCTGTCGATGGTCTCGAATGCCAAGGAAATTTTGATAAAAAATTAACATGTAAGGTTTGCTGTGAAGGAAAACAATCGAGGTTAAGTTTTAAGAATAAGGGACACAGGGCCGCTGAATTATTGGGAGTAATTCATGGAGATTTGTGTGGACCCATGGAAAAGACATCTTTAGGGGGTTCCAAATACTTCTTAATACTGGAAGATGATTTCAGCAGAATGACCTTTGTTTATTTCTTAAAGACAAAAGATGAAGCCTTTGAACGGTTCAAAGAATTTAAATTGATGGTTGAAAAGAAGAAAGATACCAAAATTAAAATTTTTCGAACTGATAATGGTGGGGAATTTTGTAGCAGGGAATTCGAAAATTTCTTGACACAAAATGGGATCATACATCAAAAAACGAATCCCCATACACCGGAACAAAATGGGATGTCCGAACGAATGAACCGTACGATTATAGAAAAAGCAAGATGTATGCTCTTTGATGCAGGGTTTGAGAAGGTGTTTTGGGCAGAAGCAGTTAACACAGCTGTATATTTAAGAAATAGGTCAGTTGCCAAGGGATTAGAAAATAAAACTCCTTTTGAAAAATGGCATAATAAGAAGCCAGATGTCAGTAATTTGCGCATTTTCGGCAGTGAAGTCATGATGCACATTCCTGCAGAGAAAAGGCGTAAATGGGATAAAAAATCCAAAAGTATGTTTTTAGTAGGATTCTGTGAAAACATAAAAGGATATAGGCTTTATGACCCATTAAATAAGAATATAGTGACAAGCAGGGACATCATAGTTATAAATGAAGCGGTAATAAAACTTGACATGACTATTAGCGACAATCTACCAGAATCAGCAGATTCAGTGGGGGGTGAAAAAGATGTTAACCACCATACAGAAAGCTTGCAAGAGGTTTTTTCAGAAACAGAACATGAAACCGACTCAGATGAAAATAACCATGGAAGTGAACCAGACGAGGACAGCGACAGTGATTTCGTAAGATCGTTTGATGAACCGGAAACTGTCAGAAGATCAGAACGACAAAGAAAACCAACAGTTTTTGAAGATTATGTGTCGTATGCTTGTGCAGCAGAAGCTAGTTGCGGAGATGTTCCAGTAAGTGTATCCGAAGCTTTATCCAGACCTGAAGGTCAGAAATGGAGGCAGGCTATAAGAGAAGAGTTGGATTCCTTTGAAGAAAACAAGGCTTGGGAAATCGTCAACAGACCGGAGAATTCTACAGTGGTTGGGTGTAAGTGGGTTCTTAAAAAGAAGGTGAACAGTGAAGGTGAAATAAAATATCGTGCTCGTCTAGTGGCAAAAGGTTTTGCGCAGAAACCAGGTGTTGATTACAACGAAACATTTTCACCAGTGATAAGACACTCTAGTTTAAGATTAATGTTTGCCTTGGCTGTAAAATTGAATCTAGATGTAACACATCTTGATGTTAAGACCGCCTTTCTGAATGGACATTTAGAAGAAAAAGTTTTTATGGAAATGCCTGAAGAATTTAAGTGTTCAGATCAGAATAAAGTTTTAAAATTGAATAGGGCAGTTTATGGTCTTAAACAATCGTCTAAGGCATGGAACGATAAAGTAAATGCGTTCTTACAAACCTTAAATTATAAAAGATCAAATTATGAACCATGTTTGTTTATAAAGAAAACCAATAATTGTTATACTGTTGTAGTGTTATATGTGGATGACTTCTTTATATTTTCAAACGATGTAAATGAAACTATTTTTTTGAAAAATGAATTAAGCTCTGAATTTAAAATTAAAGATTTAGGTAGAGTAAAGGAATGTTTAGGCATGCAAGTGTTTTTGGATAAAGCTAATAATGTTATAACTTTAAGCCAAGAAAAATACATAGATCAATTGTTAGTAAACTTTGATATGGCAGAATGTAAACCTGTAAAGACACCTATCGAAAGTAGATTGAGTTTTGAATCAACAGATGAAATTAAAAAAATTGAAGTACCCTATCAAAAATTGATCGGCAGTCTGATGTATCTCGCAGTCATGACAAGGCCAGACATAGCATTTAGTGTCAGTTTTTTAAGTCAATTTAACAATTCTCACAGTGTTGAACAATGGAAATGTGTTAAACGTATTCTTAGGTATTTAAAAGGGACTAAGAGCTATGGTTTGAGATTCTCAAAGGAAAATGCGGAGATTGCTGGGTATGTAGATGCCGATTGGGGCAGCAACTTAATTGATAGAAGGTCATACACTGGTTTTATATTTAAGTTATGTGGATCCGCAGTCTCCTGGGAGAGTACAAAGCAAAAAACCGTTGCTCTGTCCAGTACAGAAGCAGAATATATGGCCATGTCAGAAACTGCTAAAGAGGCTATTTACTTAAGAAATTTGTTAAATGAGCTTACAGGGGATGTCATGTGTATTAATGTTTATAATGATAACCAGAGTGCCATAAATCTGTCGGCAAATCACATGTATCATAAAAGATCGAAGCATATCGACTTGAGGCATCATTTCATTAGAGAAGCAGTCTCAAATAAGCAGGTTCAAATGAAATATTTGCCAACAGACATTATGCCAGCCGATATTCTAACCAAAGGATTATCAGCTGAAAAACATTATAATTTACTAGATTTATTAGGTGTAAGTAAAATTTTGTGAAGTGGGGGTGTTGGAATTTATCACAATATTTAACATGTAGCGCCCTCTATTTGTGTTACTTTGTATGTTCTAATAAATCCGCAGAATAGTCTGTGTTTACTACTCGAGCAGTGAGGTGCTTTATTTTAACATTTTTGCCACCAATTTTTAACAACTTTAACATTTAGGATGGATTCAAAATTCACTACGAATGAAGATGTGAAACCTGAATTTAAAAGTGAGGTGCTGCTATCAAATATTGACCATTCAATCACAGATGTTTGGGATTACAATGAAATCGAGGAAGAGATTCCTCAGGCTGAGTTGTATAGTTACGGTAAATTTGTAGTAAATGCTAAGTTCGCTGATATGAATAAATAAAAGTAGTAAAGTATTTTGTACATCCAAATTTTACCGATTTATAGATTATTTACTAATGTTTACTGGTCCAATTTGTGTCATTAAATATACTGAAATAAACAGTGTTGGAGAATTGAAATACTATGTTATTGACTTTTATTAGTGATAGTGGAAATACGTTTAAATTGCATCAAAACAGACTTGTGCTATTTTATGTGAATTCAATACTGTTTTTATAAATATTAGGTATATCTATTTCAGTAAAACAAGAAGCTACCGGCATTAAATTACCAGCAATATCTGAATCGCAGTGTAATACTAAACATTACCATGACCATTCGATCAAGCAGGAAGCGATACATGAGGAATTAGATATAAAAACTGAGATTTTTGATAATCTTGAACAACAAACGAAGAAACTTTTAACTAGTGAAAATCATGATATTAAAATACAAACTAGAGCGAAACTTTTGAAATGCACTTTATGTGAATACACATGCATATGGATGAAATATTTAAAAAAACATTTTAAAGTACATACAGGAGAGAAACCCTTCGAGTGTAGTGAATGTGGTTATAAATGCATACAGAAGCATACTTTGGAACAGCATAAAAGAACACATACAGGCGCGAAACCATTTGAATGCAATGCATGTGAATATAGAACTATACGAAAAAATACCTTACAACTGCATTTAAAAACACATACAGGGGAGAAACCTTTTAAGTATAACATGTGTGATTATAGAAGTGTACGAAATTCTACCATGCAACGGCATATTAAAACACATACAGGAGAGAAACCTTTCGAGTGCAATATTTGTGACTATAAAAGTGTAGATAAGATTAATTTACAACAACATATGAGCGCTCATACAGGAGAGAAACCTTTCAAATGTAATGTGTGTGACTATAGAAGTGTACGAAATTATGCCGTTCAACAACATATGAAAATTCATATTGGAGAGAAACCTTTCAAGTGTAATGAATGTAAATATGAGAGTGTACAGAAGATTCATTTGCAACAGCATATGAGAACTCACACAGGAGAGAAACTATTCAAGTGTAATATGTGTGATTACAGAAGTGCACAAAATTCTAGCATGCAATGACATATAAAGACATACACAGGTGAGAAACCTTTCAAGTGTAACGAATGTGATTATAGGTGCACAGAGAAATGTACATTAGATAAGCATAAGAAAACCCACACAGGTGAAAAATCGTTTGGATGCAATATTTGTCACTACAGAACTGTAAGAAAAACGACTTTACAATATCACATGAAAACCCATACAGATGAAAGACCATTTAAATGTAGTGTATGTGATTGTAGGTACATACGAGAGAGTAGCCTACGTCAGCATATAAAGTGGCATACAGCAATAAAACTGTTTAAATGCAGTGTATGTGAATATAGAGGTAAATGCATAAGTATGTTAGAACGGCATGAGAAGATACATACAGGAGTAAAACCGTTCAAGTGTAATGTGTGTGGTTACAGATGTAGTCGGAAAAACGTTTTGGTACAACATATGAAACGTCATACAAATAGATTGAACACTTAATTGGAAGTACGCTTAAAGGTTGATACAAAAGAAATGCTTTAAAATCCTGTCACTGAAGAAATTTATTTGTTATACAAAGCACTGTGCTAACCAAAACCTATGCTTAAGCAAGAAACCCAGAAACCAGTTACATCAGCGGAACATCTTCATGGTATTATTTTTTAAATGAATCATCCTGTATATTTTTACATTTTAGAATTCAGCGTAAAATTACTTTTCCGACGATCTCCTGTTTTCTGATTTTGAATGGGCTGTTGCCCAGTTTATTTAAAAATCTGAAAATTTTGGTCAACGCAGGGTTTAACAAATTAATTCGATGCCTGCATATTATGATTAATTAAAAATACATATTTCACAGTTATGTAGCTAAGTATTGTACTAAAACGACAGAACCACTAAAGATTAATTTGATTATATGCGGTGTTTTCTACACCAGCGCAAATTTAATTTAAAACAGAATATTTTCTTGCCTTTTTCAAATAGAACATTCTGTATATTATATTTTTGAATAGCCACCTTAGTTTTCCACAATTTTTATGAATATTGTCCTATACCTAAAGTCGATATTGTCAGCAAAATAATTTGCCTCAACTCATGTCATTACAAATTGAATGGAAAATATGTGGTTCCAACACTACCGTGCGCCAGCATATTTCGCACCAGTGGCTCAACAGTTCTTGAATCAAGAATACGGAAACAGGTGTATAGCTTGTGGCAGTCGCATCAGTTCACCAAGATGATTTTAGTACAATGTCCGTTGAGGTGTTGCGAGCAGTAAATATGTAGTTTTTGACTGAACATGTGTGTTTAACAGAACGGAGATCACATTGGACATTTGTTATAAACAAATACTAGAATTGAAATAAAATCTTGTTTCTATCTATGTTATTAATAAAAAATGTTATTACTTTATGTCAAAGTTATCGCTATTAGATTAGATAGAAAAGAAAAGTTTAATAATTCTGCGGTTTATAATGAAAAAGTTTTTTTATTATCAACCCAATTTATTTACAATCTGTACATGTACATTTAGTAAATTGTTTGAGCTGTATATATGGACATGTAGAAGTATTCTCAGTAGTATGCTGCTGTAACACTGAACACATAAGTCTTTTGTTGCTTTTGCGTACAAAAATAAACTTATAAAACTAGAACTTAAGACTAAAATAAAACTAAAGCAGGCTAAATATTAATTTAAATATGGAATCTGGTACGCAAGTCGTTTGGCACATATTTTAGGAGTCTTCTATTGTGATTTAGAGGAACCATAAGGTCCGTTGCTAAAATGTTGGGGTATGCTCTAAGACGGTCACTGCAGCGACTGACTTCTTTCACTGTTTCACTCCATACGGGTTTAAGTATTGCCTTATATATGAGGAGTTTGTTGGCTGTTGAGAGCTTGCATTTGCATCCCAATAGCCAGTACATCTTGGATAAAGTTGGTCCCAGCTGTTTGCGTTTTGTGAAGGTACGCTTACGCCATGTAAGTCTTCTGTCATGGTATAACACAAGGTACTTGACTTCTTCTTTTTGGGGTAGAGGGTTGTTCTTTATCTGTACCGGAGGGCAGGTCCCTCTGCGCATGGTAAAGGTTAGATGGGTGGACTTGGACTCATTGGCTTTACTTCTCCAGTTTGCTAACCGTTTTTCAATAGCGGTTAGGTTGGCTTGTAATTTTTGTGAGGTTATGGTTGTGTCCCTGTCGGTGGCCAGGACTGTGGTATCATTCGCGAATGTAGCTGTTGTAATTTCCAGCAAGGTTGGGAGGTCTGCAGTATATAAGAGATAGAGCAGTGGTGCAAGGACAATGTCTTGGGGTATTCCAGCATTAATCAGAAAGAGATTTGTGTATTCTGTTTCGCATCTGAATAGAAAGTGCCGGTTAAGGAAGATTTATTATCTATTATATATGCTGATTCCTTAACAGGCACTGTTTAACTCTTTTTTGAATTTGTTTTCTGGTTTGATTTCTTTTAGTGTATCTGGTCCGTTATTCCGTAGATCTTGGTTCTTAAATAATTTATTCTTTTCTTCCCCGTGTTCGTCCTTTGACTTTGGAGATGGAGTTTTTTCCTGTTTTTGGTTTGGTGTTTATGTATTTGCGGGTTCGTGTCTATTTTAATATTTGGTTTCTTGGTTTTATTTACTTTACCATGTACGGAAGTTATTAGTTCGTATTCCTGCCTTGTTGTTACAAGCGTCTCTTGCTGATGTACCTACCTACTGTTGCTGTCGGTGTTCTAAAGTGTAACTGCTTTTAATACTTTACTCTGTATTCTTAGGATTCTTGTTTTGTTATTTCCTATAGTAGTACCCTATATTCCCAGTAGATAGCTGATATTCGATACTATGAATAATTTCTTATGACAGAAGGTGTTTGAAGCTTGAATTATTGTAGTTTTCTAAGTGTGGTAATGATGGATCCTTTTTCTGCACGTGAATATGCAGAAATGCATTTTGCATATGCCTATTGCAGCGGGAATGCTCGTGCAGCTGTGGTAGAATATCGGAGGAGGTATCCTCACCGGCGATAGCCTGACCACCGAATATTTGAACGGTTGACTTTAAGAAATATCTACATTTTATGGTGAACTATTTATATACCTTTGCTGAAAATTATTAGTTTTTGAAAATCGGTGCTCACAATAACCCCGAAAATACAATTAGGTGACATTGGGACATCGAACAAAAGAATAGGAAGAAATCCTGAAATATCGGGACGTCTCGTCACCCTAATTTAGGGCGATTCCTATTGGTTGTTAAATAAATAAATTCATCCTGTGCACAGGGCTAATAGAAGTGTAACTTCATTGCCAACTTATTTATTATTATTCTGGACAAATTGTTGCATCAAAAATGTCGGCGTTTTGTAAACAAGAATAATTTCTGCTAGGTGCCAGCTCTTTGGTAGGTACTGTTAGGAACGTTTTTGTTGAACGTTTTTATTCAACTCGCAAATAAGATTGTTTCAAAGAAACCAAGCTTCACATATTCCTTGTATACTTATCGTAAGGTTAGCGTGTTGGAATTGACCCGTGCTTGGACCATTGACAGACGAAGGTCGCAAATAAACAACATATGGAAACATATGAAAAAGAAAAGGACTCACCAATCTGTTGCTGTTATTACGTATTGTAGTATAACTCACCCTTTCACTCCGTTGAACGGGCAGGTTACTGGTAATACTTGGATGGAATAATTAACCCTTTGATTGGACCGCGCAGGTGATAGTTAACATCCACATCATTGACCATTAGGACCATTGACCAATTCTGTGCACCCTAAGGATTGATTAGATCCACGTATGTCTCTGTGACAACCGTGCAAACTGCCCAACACGAAACATGTAACATAGGATTCTGGAGTCTACTGCCCCAGAAATTCCTTAAAACTACCGTGGTTAGCTACACTTGTACAGGGTGGACAAATTTCGATGTATGTATAGGGAAACTCGGTAACTATAGGAGATACCTACAAAAAAATGGAAGTCACATTCTCAATCTCTTTTTTGAGACAAATTCACTGGCGGAAACAAAAATTTGCTATCGTCTTTTGTTTTCGAGTTATAAAGAAAAGTTCGATTTTTCGACTTTTAGACACATGTGAATATCGTGGTTGTTTGTAAAGTTAGGGCAAAATAACTTTCACATTTTTCTGTATAATCCAGTGGCGTCGAGAAAATTTGAAAAAAAAAGGTGCAATGTCGAGTTATGGCCTAAAGTTGTATTTTTTCAAATGGGAATCATAGTTGGCTATGGTTTAGTTAAAACGGATTTTTTTCTCTTTCTAACTAT